>JXCR01141790.1:155280-198946 GCA_002079205.1 Phalaenopsis hybrid cultivar | reverse complement strand
CAACATATAGTCATTCTTGAAATGAATAAAAAACTAGAACTCTTAAACTTGATGACTAAATAATCTTGTGGCTACAGAGTTAATTCAATTACTTGAAATTTTTCTGAAAATCTCACTATGATTTTTATTTAAATCAAACTTATTGTATTTCTGAATTAAAACTTTACTACAGTAGATCATAACTTTTAAATAGTACTAAAATTTCTTGAGGACAAGTAATAGTTAAGTTTGGGGGATTTTGACCAAAGAAAAATATAAGATTTTCATACCTATTTTATACTGTTTTTAATGATATTGCACTTTAAAGAAAGATATTTTTTATGGATTTTCATACCTCTTTTATACTGTTTTTAATGATATTGCACTTTAAAGAAAGGTATTTTTGTTGTTTTCATACCTATTTTATATTGTTTTTGATGGAATATTGCACTTTAAAGAAAAGTATTTTTGATGTTTTGTTGCAGGAATGATGAATTAGGGTCATTGGAGCCACTTTAAAGAAAGGTATTTTTGATATTTTGTTGCAGGAATGATGAATTAGGGTCATTGGAGGAAAAAGATACAAAAAAGAGCGAATTTGGAGCGAAAAGGACCAAAATGTGCAGAATTGAACTAGGGTGTCGACGGCACCATCGACCCCGCAGACGGTGAAATTTTCCCGAGACTCCAAAATTAATTTACTATGAAGGTCCGCCAACGGCACCCTCAAGGCCGCCGACAACGAGCTCGGAGGTTATGCCCAATCAGGCTTTGGATAAGGCCAAATTTTGAAGGGATGCTTAGGAAACTCTTGGGAAAGCTCATCAACAACTTTAAAAGACTATTTTGGCCAAAAATTGGAGGAGCCTAAGGAGTCTGGAAGAGGGGGAAGTGCTAGAGAGAGTTCCTGGAGGTTAGAAAGGTTCCAATAGTGTGAGGAATTCTTCGAAAGATTGTAAGAGTGGAGGGAAAGTGAGAGATTTCTTCCTCCTTGTTGTTTCGAAGAGGAATTTTGTGTGCTATAAAGAAAGGAAGATATTCAAAGGAACTTCGAGGAGTGTTCTTGGGGAGAAATTAGAGATAAGTTATTTACTTGTTATAGTTTGTATGACTTTGATTTTATATATGAAGTCCGAGTTTTGTTGTGTTTTTCCCATGAGATCTAAGTAGTTTTCTCTGTCTTTCTCCTTGTCTTGAGATTCGTGAAATAGTGATTTGAATTGGTGAAGCCGTGAAAATGTTTAAGAAATTGTGATAGTCTTTTCACTTTGATCTTAATTTACTTTCAATTTGATGAATTGATTTGTTAAAATATGTTAAGTCTTACAACTAAAGTGAAGATTACATCCAGGATTCAAGGTGGTCAAAGCCCTTGGAAGTTAAGGCAAATAAATAGTGAAATAATATTATCGAGCGTAGAATTGGAGATTTTAGAGTGACAAACTAAAATCCCCAATTCGGTCATATCGTTTGGGTGTTGAAGTGTAGATGTTAGCCCTCAGGCGAGGGGAACATGGGAGCTCCGAAGTGAGAGCCGGTATCCTCCCAACCTAGCCGCAGATTCAATAAACAAGCGTAGGATTAGTCAATGTTGTTTATGCCTGGACCAAAGGGTAAAGAATAGGTATGCTCCTATTTAGCACAATATAATTTGAACCAATTCACTTTGTTCATTCACTATAATTTCTTGACAATGAGAGGATGTTTTCTTATATATTGAATATCACATTTAAACCCTCATTAGTATCATTTGTTCNTTCACTTCGATCTTAATTTACTTTAAATCTAGCCAATTGATTTGTTAAAATATGTTGAGTTTTACAACTAAAATAAAGGTTACATCCAAGATTCAGGGAGGTCAAAGCCCTTGGATGTTGGATGCAAATAAATAGGGAAATAAAATTATCGGGCGTAGAATTGGAAATTTTAGAGTGACAGATTAAAATTCTCAATTTGGTCCTATTTTTTAGGTGCTGAAGTGTATATGTTAACCCTCGGGCGAGGGGAACGTGGGAGCTCCAAAGTTAGACCTGGTATCCTCCCAGCCTAGCCTTAGATTCAGTAAACAAATGTAGGATTAGTCAATGTTCTTTATGCCTGGACCAAAGGCTAAAGAATAAGCATGCTCCTTCTTGGCACAATATAATTTGAACTAATTCACCTTATCCACTCACTATAATTTCTTGACAAGGAGAATGATACTTTCATATATATTGAATATCACATTCGAACCTTCATTAGTATATTTAGTTATTATAGTTATTAAAATTACATATTTATTTCAATTGCCTATTAGTGACAGATAAGCAAATTGAACTTCAAAATTACATATTTATTTCAATTGCCTATTAGTGACAGATAAGCAAATTGAATTCCATTATTGTGATTAAAGTGTTGCTTTTCTAAAGTCTTAGTTCGTAGTTCTAATATTACTCCCTCGATCGATATCTATGACTCTCCATTAGAGCCCTATATTACTTGAGCGATACGTATACTTGCATTGATAAGTGTGACTTTATTGCTTTTCTAAAATCTTAGTTCGTAGTTCTAAAGTTACTCCCTATGGGATCGATATCTAGGACTCTATTGAAGCCCCTATATTACTTGAGCGATATGTATACTTGCGTTGATAAGTGTGACTTTACAAATATTGAAACTTATATTACTTGAGCGATACGTATACTTGCGTTGATAAGTGTAACTTTACAATTATTGAATATTTTATACATCCATCTTTATCGAATCCATTACTTGAGCGATACATATACTTGCGTTGATAAGTGTGACTTTACAATTATTGAATATTTAATCTACTTGAGCGATACGTATACTTGCGTTGATAAGTGTGACTTTACAATTATTGAATATTTATTTCGTCCATATTTATCTTATATTTTGAGCGATACATATACTTGCGTTGATAAGTGTGACTTTACAATTATTGAATATTTTATACATAATTCTAATATTACTCCCTGTGGGATCGATATCTAGGACTCCATTAGAGCCCTATATTACTTGATTTCTAAACCACTTCCTGTGGGATCGATATCTAGGACTCCATTAGAGCCCTATATTACTTGAGCTAGTTCTAAACCACTCCCTGTGGGATTGATATCTAGTACTCCATTAGAGCCCTATATTACTTGTGCGATATTATTACTCCCTGTGGGATTGATATCTAAGACTCCATTAGAGCCCTATATTACTTGAGTGATACGTATTACTCCCTGTGGGATTGATATCTAAGACTCCATTAGAGCCCTATATTACTTGAGTGATACGTATACTTGCATTGATAAGTGTGACTTTACAATTATTGAATATTTTATACATACATCTTTATCAAATCTATAAGTGTTATTAAGTTTTGGTACAATTGCTGAGGAATTAAATCTTTTAACAGCATTATTAATTACTTATATTTTTAAGCATATATAAAGTCGCTATCAAGTTTTTGGCACCGTTGTCGGGGAGTAAACAAGAATCATAATTAGAGTAACGAACAAATTAGGATTATTAGAAAATTTTTACTTGAATTGCATTATTTTACTGTGTACTGATTTCAAATTATATGTGTAAATTTGGACCTGAAAATCTTATACCCTACGATTAAAAATTAGAACGCACTGTTAGAAAGATTAGAAAATTGAGAAGGAACCTAGAAATTCTGATACGATGGAAAACAACATGAACAATCAAGAAATAGAAAATGAACACCAACCTAGACCCTTACGAGATTATGCAAATCCTACAACAGATCAAATTCACTTATCTATCTAAAATCCTGATGTAGCTGCTATTTCATTTGAGCTTAAACCTACTATTATCTAAATGGTACAAAACAATCAATTCAGAGGTGCACCAAATGAAGATCCTAATTTACACCTCACTAGTTTTTTAGAACTGTGTGCTACTTTTAAATAAGACAGAGTCTCAAACGATGTTGTTAGACTTGGACTTTTTTCTTTTTCACTGAGGGATAAGGCTAAGATGTGGTTAAATTCGTTAGCACTAAGATATGTAAGAACTTGGGGAGAACTGTCACAGAAATTTCTATCCAAAATTTTCCCTCCATCCAAAACTGCTAAACTTAGAAATGGCATAACATCGTTCTGTCAGAATGATGGAGAGTCCATATATGAAGCTTGGGGTAGATTTAAAGAACTTCTAAGGAAATGCCCTCATCATTCGTAACCAGATTGGTTGATAATTCAAACTTTTTATAATGGATTAGCAGGATCACTTAGATCANGTGTGTGTGTGTGTGTGTGTGTGTGTGTGTGTGTGTGTGTGTGTGTGTGTGTGTGTGTAAATTAAAATTTCCATCTGAAGCGGGCGACGAGATTTCGATTTTGGTGACTGATAGCTTCTTAAAGGCAACTCCTTAGCCAAAATAGTGTTGACACTTGCACCTAAATCACATAAAGCTTTCCCATGAAATAGGTCTTTTATTGCACATGGAATTGTAAGGCTACCATGATCTTTAAGCTTTTGAGGAAGCTTTTTTTAAATTATAGCACTACATTCCTCACTAAGTGCAACAGTCTTACTATCTTAAAACTTCCTTTTTCTGTTGAGAATATCCTTCATAAACTTTACATAGCTTGACATTTGTTCTAAGGCTTCATCAAATGAAATATTAATTGTAAGATTCTTAACTATTTCCAAAAATTTTCAAAATTGCTTATCCAACTTCTGCTGACAAAGTCTCTGAGAAAATGGAGGTGGTGCTTTTTCCAAATAATTTTTATGTGGAGAAATAGGTCTTTCAAAATCTTTTGGATCATCCTCTTTTGATTCTTCAATTTCTTCTCTCTCTACTTCAATTTCAATTTGAACCCTACCTTCCAACTCTCTTCCGCTTCGAAGTTGAACGACTTTTACTTGTTGTCTTTTCTGGTCTTTTGGATTTGATTCATTATTATTAGGAAGTATCCCTTGGGATCTATTACTTAATGAATTTGCTATATGCCAAAGTTATTCTCAATATTTCTAATTGTAGCTCCTTGACTTTGTAATTGATTTCTCATTTATAACACCACTTCTTCTCTAGACAACTTCTTCTCCTTAAATTGTGAATTACTGTTGAAACATGGAGGATAAGTAGATCTATAATTATTATTGCCTTGATTGTTCTAATTTCCCAATGGGTTTACTTGGTTGTTCTCCCATTGCTGAATATTACCACCCGAATTGTTATTCCAGTTAAAGTTGGGTTGGTTTTTTGAACCCGGGCTATAATAATTTAAATATGGGTTATTCTGCTTGTTATTTATGACATTCAATTTTTCTAATGATTCTTGAGAATCTAGTATTTGGTCTAATAAATTCTCTTCAATCATGAAAATTGGTTGAGAAAAATCATTTCAAATTGACATTTGGCTTAATGAATTCTCTTCAATCATGGAAATTGGTTGAGAAAAATTCATTCCAAATTGGCCTAACTTCCTTGAAATTGCAGTAACTTGATTTGCTAACATAGTAAATGCATCAGATTCATGAATATTTGCTACTTTATTAGGATTCACCCTATCAGAAGGCCATTGAAAATTATTTGTAGCCATTTTTTCAATTAAAGTATAAGCGTCATGAAATGGTTTCGACATCAATGAACCACCAGACGACATCGATAATTGATCTAAGAGATCCAACTAATCCATTATAAAAAGTTTGAATTATTAAACAATCTTGTATAGCATGGTGTGGAAACTTTCTTTAGAGCTCTTTAAATCTTTCCCATGCTTCATAAGTAGATTCCCCTTAAAACTGATTAAATAACGTAATATCATTTCTAAGCTTCGCAGTTTTTGATGGTGGAAAATATTTAGCAAGGAATTTTTATGCTAAATCACCCCATGTTCTGATAGATCCAGGTGCTAACAAATTCAACCACATCTTAGCTTTATCCTTCAGTGAGAAAGAAAATAACCTAAGTCTTATGTCATCATTTGATATCCCATTGTATTTAAATGTAGAGCACAATTCTAGAAAATTGGCAAGATGTAAATTTGGATCTTCAGTTGATGATCCCCCAAACTAATTATTTAATACCATTTGGATAATAGCATGTTTAAGCTCAAATGAATTAGCCACTATAGTAGGTTTTTGAATTCTACAATAAAGTTAATCTACAATCGGGTTGGCATAATCTCTTAAAGGTTTAAACTCTTAATGAATTTTAGCATTTTGATCATTTTGGTTTGCCATTTTTGTAATTTTTATTGGATTTTTCAAGATTTTTAATTTTTTTTGGTTTTTCTAATTTTTCTAATAGTTATCTCTAATTTAGAATCTTAGGGCACTAGTCCTTCAGAACCTAAACTACGCATACACTAACATAAAATAAAATAAAACTAAACACACAAAAAATAAAATACTATAACTTAAAGTTTAAATAATACTTTCTAAAAATAGAAATTTGTTTTTAAATCAATAGATTCTTTACAATTTTAACTTCACTTCTCCGGCAACGATGCCAAAAAACTTGATCCCGAAACTGCTCATATGCAAAAGTATAACATTAATTCTGACTATATTTTTCACTTATATTTCCTTATTTTGCAACAAAACCAAAAAGTTCATTCTAAAGAAAAATAAGAATTTAACTTTCAATTTATATATATTGAGATACTACGCAAGTATACAGATCATTATCAAGTAATATAAGATATTTTGATTAAGACCTGAATTACGAACCCATAGGGAAGATATGCAATATGCACTTTTTGGTAAACTTTCTATTTTTAAAAAGACAATTATTTAAACTAAAGGCATTTTCACAGTAAATATTTTTGCTAAATTTAATATTTTGACAAAAACAAAACAAACTTAAAAAGATAAATTAAGTTTTTTTGTAGAAGAAAAGCACTAAATATGAAAATATCCTTCTACTTATCATGAATCAGTAATAAGTAGAGGAATTCTGTTGTGGAAGTATGCATATTGTGTTGTGTCAAATAAGAGCAATAATATTTTTTACCCTTACTATAGATGCTATAAATAACATTGGCTAATTTAAAGTTTGAATAGTTCTGAAGACCAGCTAGGCAGGGAAGATAATAGCTTTCACTCTAGAGTTCCCTCGATTCCCTCCACTTGGGGACTAACATCTCACATCAGAACCTAAAATAATAAACAAAGTTGGGGGATTTAACCTGTCACTTTAAAGTCGTCTAACTCTACACCCTTCAATGAATATTTTAGTATTTATTTGTACTCAATCATATGAACTACATTCTCATTCATACAACCTCATGTGATTCTTTCTAATTGTTGACCGAGACAGTACCAGCCCGGTTCTCNGATAAGTGTGACTTTACAATTATTGAATATTTATTACATCCATATTTATCTTATATTTTTAAGCATATATAACATTGCAATCAGCAGACTAAACCAACCAAAGCGGTCAATAAGAAGAAATGGTTATATGACCAGGATGATCTAAAATTAATAGTTCTTCCATAAGCACTAACAAGATGACTCTCATCGGGGGTTATCCCATTTAGCAAGTGGAAAGGCATCAAGTGCCTCGAAGTAGACATGGGTCAGCTAGCTGACTGACACATTATGTCGTTCGACGGGATGGATAAAACATATCAAACCATCAAATGAGGTTTGATATTAGAAAGTTCTAACCACAAGAGTGTTTTTACGCCAGCACTAGCGAAGCAATTTTTGCTTGGGATCCATAGATCAACCGTCAAACTGATACAACATGGTACTCAACATGGCGAATATATTCAACCAGATCAATCAAGAATATCAACGAGGTTACATGACCTAGCACGGTCAAACCCCCAAGGGTGCTCCAAGTGAGCTAGCAAGGAAATTCTCATTGAGGATTATCCTATCACTTAACAAAGTAGTTTTACTGGGGAGACATCAAATATCTTGATGTGGACATGGACCAACTAAGCGACTGATACAACATGCAATTTGATGGGGCGGACCAAACCAATCAAACCAATTAAAAATATATCATCTAGATGGACTCACAAGTCCAAATGTTGGGTACTTTAAGCAAGCACTAGTGAACTAAGTCTCGCTAAAAGGTTCCTCCAAATTAGGAAAGTAGTTATCGCTGGGGAGAGCCCAACTGATATATCCTGCAAGAACTGGCTAAAATACTTCTTGCCCAGGAAAATACTGGGGCAAACGTCAGGCATCAAAAGTGGCTCTAACTAAGAACATGCATCAGACAGATAATAGACGAAGTTTAAACTCGGTACGACATGTCGCTCTGACAAGGCAATGAAAATTGACCGAGTCATGATTATCAAAGATGGTGGACGATTAGAATATACCAACCCTATATATGATACTTCTATTAGACATTTGTTAGAATGAATTCTGTTGAAGAATTTTGACATATCCAAGAATGGTTGGTCAAAACATAACTTTCCAACCACAAGGTTATGTTGCTTTCAAGCTGACCCAAGAACATCCCTCAAAGGGGAAAACATCATACTCTTTTAAAGTGAGTGGGAACCTCTAATTCGGACCCACACGGGGTGCTTAAATGAATAAAGGTGGTGAGGAATGGAGCATAGCTTTCCCGCACAAAAGAGGTATCAATCAAACTTGACATCAGTAAGTTGGGACACCTGAGAAGGGTTGGGCAAAATAGAGTGCACAAACCAATTTGTGTTTAGCCATAACACACAAAACAAAACACATCCCACAAGGGGGAATGCACCACACTCATATGAAGTGAGAAAGACGAGCATATCCGTAGAAAGGTACTCAGTTCGGACCCTATGTAGAATGGGTAACCGAACAAGAATGCTAGGAAAGAGCATGGTTTCCTACTTAAGGAAAATATCAATGAAAATTGAATTCCATCAATCGAGATATTGCAAAAGGTTAGCTAGGCAAGGTATGCTAACCATGGAATGCTTAATAATGAAAATAAGCTCAAATCCTCTAAAAAAGAGGGTATCTTTCACTCTCATTTATGATGAGTCGGATAGACGTATCTACCACACTCATTTATGATGGGTGGGACATGATCATTTGGACCTGCTTGAAATGAGGGACCGAAAAGAGAGGATAAGAGAAGTACTTAGCTTATCTTATACTGATTACTGGTTGTGCCAGGTATAAACCCCCCGTAGGACTTCCACTTTGTTTGTTTGGCAATTCAAGAATCAGTTTTAAGAGATGTTCAAGACCTCTTTTACGTGCAATAAAGCACAGAAAGAGTGGATGTACGATATGTCATACCACATGCTCACAAAAAAGGCTAGTCAACTTCGAAAGGAATGACTAATTAGACCCAAGGTTTGATGCATGAAGCATAAAAGGTAGTGGGTGAAATCCCACACCGAAAGGAAAGTCGGCTCCTAAAGGAAGGCCACCATGAACCAAGGGTCGACGCACAAGGCGTAAAAGGTTGTGGGCAGAATCCCACACTATAGGCATGTCAACTCTTAAGGAAACCCGTTAAGACCCGATGGTCGATGCATGAAGCGTAAAAGGTTGTTGGTGAAGGCCCATGATGAGGCAAGCTTTTCTTCTAAAGGAAGGGCCGCCGGACCCAGAGGTTCAAAGTGCAAAGGCGTGAAAGTGGCGGGCAGAATCCCACACTAAAAGACAAGTCAACTTTTGAATGAAGGTCTGTCGGACTCATAGGTTCAATGCATAAAGCATAGAAAAAGGTGGGTGTACGCTATGTTGTACAACATACCCACAGAGCTACTGAGAGCCTTCCATGTCATTCATATTTTTTTATTGGCATATATTTTTTATATCTCCGGCATAAGCCATTATTAGGAATGATTTGGTGTGACATACCAAATCGAACTGGTATGAAGAGCTTTCATATAGGCATCTTAGATTCATGACCAGCTATATCATGCAAAACAAAATATTTGCAAAATTTAGGTCTATGTGGCAATTTATTTAAGTACTCTTCCCTAGCCCCTGTCCTTTAATTCTTTTCACCCTTAGCCTAAATAGGCATCGTTATTCGTATCTGGGAGTTAAGAAAATGTTTTCATTTTAGAGATGTCTTTAGACCAATTACTGATTTATCAATCATCCCAATTTCACTTAACAAATCTCTGAACCTTAATATTCTAAGGATCTTATCAGGAGAATTTTGAAATCAAAAAGTTCTTTATATTGAAGTTTTTTTATTTCCCACTCACCTCAAGCTTCTTCTCAGGAGTGTTGGCCAATTTTTTATTTTTTATTTTTGAGGCTTTTTTGCATTTTTCATATCATTTATTTCCCTGAGAATTACTATATTTGGTAGAGTTTCTTCTGTAATAAAATTATTTCCTTTGACTCAAAAATCTCCTAAATAAAGATTCTTAGGATTTTATGATTCATTACTTGTCAAGCTTTCATCGGTTTAACTGAATGAAAAAGTAAGAGATCTAAATAGTCTCTGAAACTACTAACATCTCAATAACACTCATCTAGTCATTCTGAGGTATTCTCAAGACTTAGGTGAAAATTCATTAAAGTAAGGGATTCAGTCATCGTGACTTAGTTTGAATCTCTCAAACCATGAGGATTTACAAATCCTAAGAAAGTGCATACATGGTCTGGTTCAATTTTATCCTCAGGATCTATCCTAGGTACAATCTCAAGAATCATCAAAGACAAACCCAAGATAAGATCAACTGAAGGGTGTGATTCCTTTTTGAACCATCTCAACGGCCTCCAAAAATTGGAGTCGAAGCATCAAGATATGCAGAAATATCTCAGTCATATAAGTTAAGTCTATCTGGTAACATCAGATATCGAGGTACCCTAATGAGGAATGGATTGATTGTAGAGACAGAATGCTCTGATCAGCTCAACATGACTATCGACAAGTTAATAAAAATCAACCAAGTCAAACAACACATATCTATAAGGTTGGATATGGGGGTGGTGGATAAATTTCATAATGAAGCTCTTTCACCAAGAACGGACTAAAAAGTCAATAAGGTTTTGGATAGGTTAGGCACTCAATCCTAGTTAGGTTCAGAGTAACTGACTAAATCAAATGCTTGGACATATAGAATGGTCTTAGAAATGAAATGCTTTCATCAAGAGCCTAGCCAAAAGGAAAACTGGTTAAAATCAAATGAGGCACTCTCAAACAGCCTAGGAGGTGTGTATCCCAACTAAAACATGGATCCATCAAGACTAGCAAGGTGGTCTAGTCGTATACAACATGTTGTCAACAAAGAGATCTTGGGGGTGTCCCCTAATTAAAGTATACAACATCCATCATAGCCTTGCGTAATAGGTGAAAAGAGGTGAGATAGAGCACTCTTCAAAGCAAAGACAAGTAAACCCCTCATTGTTAAATGTATAAAGTTATTCTACATGCAGTGTCGGGATATCAAAAGACGTGGTGGCAAGAATTTGTTTAACCCACATGGAATTCGTTGAAGTAAGGTGATCAACTTCTGTCCTCAAGTAAGGTGAGAATCAACGGTGGTGGTGTGCCTCAGATCTCCTTTATCAACATAGGACAAATTCATCTAGTGCGATGAAGAAAAAGCCACAACATTTTCCTTAGCTCACGGAAATAGTGGGCACAAAAAATGTTGTGAAAAGCCACTCCAATAGAATTATCAATGATACCTAGCACAAAATCTGGTACAGTGGCTCTAAGTACAACACCAAGGGTCTCATGCAACACCTCGGCGGGTCTCGTAGCACGTATGACAGATGGTGAATATTCCGGCCTCATAACAGACTAACAAACAAACATCGGTTTCCTACTACGAGGGCCTATAGGATAAGAGAAATAAAGAAGTTTGCTCGGACATTTGAAGGATCTAGGTATGAAACTTCTTTCAAGGAAGAGGACCCAATCCTCATAGAGGGAAACTGCTCCAATAATCTTCTTAACAAGGAGACTTGTAGTAGAGTCATTATTATGGATCGCATGTTTAGAGCAATCTACAACCTAAAGAAGGAGATCCCTCAAAACTATCATGATCGTGGAATAACCCACACACCAAACAATATAATCAAACGATTCTCAGCCAAGGGAGTGCAGCATGTTCTGTCAGCTGGAACCACAACAGGTAAAGAGACACGTGGCTAAGTCAACTGCCGCAATTGTAGCAATATGTTCATATTCCTCTAGACGCCCTTGCCCAAAGTAGGGACAGACGAGACCTCAGAGAAACCCTTCGTCAAACCAGCAAAAATAGCTCCTCTTAAAGAAGAGGCTACCCCTACGATCTTCTTGGTCAAAGAACTTGTGGTATCAGCAGCAACACGGACTGCAAGGAGAGAATAACATGCATCCTGAGGAGAGAAGAACCTACAAGCAATCATGGCTGGAGCATAACCTACACAGCCAAACAATGGAGAGAAACAATTCTCAGCTGATGGGATCTCAGTGTCATCCAATGTTGGAACTGAAAGGAGTCATGGCAGGGACATGGTTCACACTGTCAGAGGAAGAAAAGGGTAATTCTCAGCCAAAGAGATATAAGCATGATCCTATGCCAAAACCAAAGAGAGTCGTGGCAGGACATACCACACCGCCAGAGGACGGTACCGTAAAAGATAACTCAAGCACTCGTAGATAGTACAACATCCACATGATGAAAATCCTCAAAACACAGAAGGACTACAAAAGAGGTAAGAAAATGAGAAAGAGTGTTGTAGCACATTGTCATCTGGTACCAACCTCTTCCTCAAGGGAAAAGTAGCACCAATACGAGCTGCTACAATGAAAGGAATATTGCATGCACAACTCATTTTCAAAGGAGGACATATAGCAAACATCCAACAGGGACGTGGTCCGCACAAATGGTGACAGTAGCAAAACGATTCATAAGTCGGAAGTCAAAGGCACATACTAAACTAGAATCAGGACACGTATAAAATCCTGAAGCAGAAAATACTACTAAATTCGCAGCTATCTATTCCTAGACTTCCTAGCCTTCTTGTCTAATGGAGGGATAGGTAGAACCTCAGAGGAACCGGAACAGAGAGAGAGTCGAGACAGAAGACTCGCATGCCTATAGTAGAGAGATACATGAGAACACGGAAGGATGTGTCTAGAAAAGATCGTCAAGTGTTGTGGTGCATCGCTATCGAGTGTCAACCTCTCTCTACAAAAAAAGCTGGTGCGACACAAGCTACTACAGCAAAAATAGGTTGATATGCACAACTCCCCCTTTTAAGAGGTAGGATACAGAGCAAATGTCTCAGAGGGCGTAGGAACAACTCAATATGCACATCTCCTCATTTAAGGGGGAGGGTGATACCGACTGTTTATATGCAACACTATAACAATGTCTTCGATTACATTTTTCACTTTTATTTTCTTACTTTGCAACAGTATCAAAAACTTGATCTTAGAGAAAATAAGAATTTAANAATATATATATATATATATATATATATATATATATATATATATATATATATATATATATATATATGTTACGCAAGTATGTGTATCGTTATCAAGTAATATATGACTTTTTGATTAAGACCTGAATATCGAACCCATGGGAATTTCACAATATGCACTATTAAACAACAAGCTTTCTATTTTAAAAAGATAATTATTTAAACTATATATATTATTACAGTAATTAAAATTCAAATATTTTTTGTATTTTTGATATTTTGATAAAACAATAAAAACTTTTAAAGATAACTTGAGTTTATGTAAAAGAAAAACACTTAATATAAAATATATTTCTCCTTATCATGAATCAGAAATAAGTAGAGAAATTTTGTTGTAGAAGTATTCAAATTGTGTTGTGTCAAATAGAAGCAATATTATTCTTTACCCTTACTAAATATGTTATAAAGAATATTGGCTAATTTAAAGTTTGAATAGTTTTGAAGATCAGCTAGGCAGGAAAAATACCAACTCTCACTCTAGAGTTCCCTTGATTCCCTCCAACTGGGGGTTAACATCTCGTATTAGAACCTAAAATAATAAACCAAGTTGGGGGCTTTAGTGAGATGCTATAAAGAACATTTGCTAATTTAAAGTTTGAATAGTTCTGAAGACCGGCTAGGCAGGGAAGATACTAGCTCTCTGTTCCCTCGATTCCCTCCACCTGGGGGCTAACATTCTCGTATCAGAACCTAAAATAATAAACAAAAAAGTTTGAATAGTTTTGAAGACAGATGCTATAAAGAACATTGACTAATTTAAAGTTTGAATAGTTCTGAAGATCGGCTAGGCAGTAAGATTACTAGCTCACTCTAGAGTTCCCTCAAATTCCCTCCACTTGGGGGCTAACATCTCGTATCAGAACCTAAAACAATAAACCAAGTTGAGGGCTTGTTCTGAATACCGGATAGGCAGGGAAGATACCAGCTCTCACTCTAGAGTTCCCTCGATTCCCACTATTCTGTCACTCGTCCTCTAACTCTACACCCTTCAAAGTTCTATTTATTTGCACTCAATCATATGAACTACATTCTCATTCATATAACCTCATGTGATTCTTATATTTATTTGCACTCAATCATATGAACTACATTCTCATTTATACAACCTCATGTGATTCTTTTCAATTGTTAACTGAGACACAACCAACTCGGTTCTTACATGTTCTCACAATAAATTTTAACATCAAGATAGGTCAGATCAAGAGGTAAATGAAGTACATGAATTAAATCATCACAACTTCTTCCAACATTAAAGATTAATACTCTCCACAACAACCATCCAACACTTTATTTACATATCATTTTAAGGAAAAAGATAAAGAAAACTATTCAGAATCCTTGGAGAAAAAAAATTACACTTTAACTTAAAAGTAGAAATCATTGTCAAACCAACAAGAAGTCTCGATTTAAACAAAAAATAGTTTAAAAATAAAGATAAAAACTTATCTTAAATCATCCACCAAACTCTTGAAGTTCCTTTGAATCACTTCTCTTTTACAACACTTTTAACTCTCACAATAAAACTAAAAATAAAAAGGATAAAATAAATTTGTGGTGTCTGAAAATCCCTCCAAAAGATCTTCTCAGGACTCCCCTTTTCAAGCACACTTCTAAAAGTGTCAACTTCCTTCTTCTATAAATTTCCAAGAGGTGTTTTGTTAACTCTTCAAAATGTGTCCAAATTCGATGTATTCTCCAAGGGATGCCTTCTTTCACAATTCTTTTAATTATATTTTTGTTTCTAGTGGTCATAATAACTCTTTTTAGCCAATTGGTGGCTTAAATGTCCCCTCAAAATTTGGCAAAATGAATTAAACCGTCAAATAACTGCCTCTGGCACTTAAGCGCGGGGCCTCTAGCACTTAGGCACAACCTTCTCTGTTTCACCGGAGCTTAAGCGTCGGATCTGGCGCTTAGGCGCCAAAACTCTTTTGCACAATTTTTACATTTTTGCTTCAAATTCGATTTTTTTCACTCCTTTTAACATTTTTTACTTTTTTACTTGTACTTGAAAGAAAAACACTCAAATGTCTTCCATTAGTGCGCATTATCTCAAAAGTAGTTATAAAAATGTGTCTAAGAACACTACATATTTTATTTGTATTAGAAGGCATAGACCGAAATGCCTAAGAGGGCGTGGAAACAACTCAATATGTATGTCTTCCCATTTAAGGGGAGGGTATAGNCAAGAAGTAAATGAAGTACATGGATTTAAATCTTCACAACTTCTTCCAACATTAAAGATCAATACTCTCCACGAGTTCCATCCAACACTTAATTGCCTATCATTTAAAGAAGAAAGATAAAGAAAACTACTCAGAATCCATGGAATAGACAAAAACACACTTTAGTTTAAAAGTAGAAATCATTGTCAAACCAAAAATAAGTCTCAATTAAAATCAAAAGTAGTCTAAAACAAAAGATAAAAACTCATCTCAACTCTCCACCAAACTCTTGAAGTTCATTTGAATCTCTTCTCTTTTACAACATTCTCATTATAAAACTAAAATAAAAAGGATAGATATGTGGTGCCTGAAAATCTCTCCAACTAAAACCCCAATTTTACAACTTTTAAAACTTTCCTAGTACTTTCAAGACCCCTTTCAAAGTCTCAATCTTCCTTCTTTTATAATTCTCCAGAAGGTGCCTTGGTATCTCTTCAAATTGTGTCTTGATTCAATGTATTTCCCCAAGAGATGCATCCTTTGCCAATAATTTTCATCCATGGGGGTTGTAACCACCTATTAAGCCAATCGGTGCCTAAAAAACTTCTTCAAAATTTGCAAAAACTGAATTTACTCCTCCAATAACTGCCACCGGCGCTTAAGCACGAGGATTCTAGCGCTTAGGTGTGGCCTTCTCTGTTTAACCGGCACTTAAGCACAAGATTTAGTGCTTAGGCACTATAACACTTTTGCCAAATTTTTCACTTATTTGCTCCAAAGTTGATCGTTTTTCACTCCTTTAAGTGTTTTTCAACTTTTTACACGTATCTGAAAGAAAAACACAAAATTATTGTCCATTAAAGCGCAATATATCAAAAATAGGTATAAAAATGTGTCTAAAAACACTATATATTTTAGGCATATCAGTCTTAAAGACTCAATACATAAAAAAAGCATCAAAAGAGACAATCATGTAGAATATATCTGAAACATCTCATGCAGAGTACATATCATATATGTTGCTTTGACGCAGTACAAAAGGTGATAAAAAACTATCTGCCTGTCCTCTATAAGATGAGCTCTTGATCAGGCTGACCTACTAAGCCACGCTCCAGGGCAAGAATTTCTCTTTTGCTTATACTTAGAGGTTAAACTATCTCACAGCTCTTATGGTTGTATCTCCTCCAATTTTAGATTCGATCGGAATCCATACGACATCTTGTTGTCATTCATCCTTCTCAATGTAATAAAAACTCTGCGTCGTGGCACTCCAGGGATGCAATGCTCTGCAAGATTGGCCTTATTTCCCTTATAAATTAGTATTAAACCCACTGATAGTGGAATTGCAACTGATCCTCTTAACTCACCGGGTCTGACAACATCAATTTCTTTCCCGAACATAATGTCGCTTTTACCATGAATGAGACCGTGAAGAAAGGTCTGACAAAATCGTGGTGATCTATATGTGGGGGAATATGAGAGTGACTTTATATATGCTTAAAAATATAAGTAATTAATACTGTTGCTAAAAGATTTAATTCTTCAGCAACTGTACCAAAACTTAATAATAGATATAGATTCGATAAAGATGTATGTATAAAATACTCAATAATTATAAAGTCACACTTATCAACGCAAGTATACATATCGCTCAAGTAACATAGAGCTCTAATCAAGTCCTAGATATTGATTCCACAGGGAGTAATATTACAACTACGAACTAAGACCTCAGGAAAGAAATACTTTAATCACAAGAATGGAATTCAATTTACCTATCTGTCACTAATAGGCAATTGAAATAAACATGTTATTTTAATAATTATTAAATAACTAAATATACTAATGAAGGTTCAAATGTGATATTCAATATTTAAGAAAGCATCCTTCTCCTTGTCAAGAAATTATAGTGAATGGGTAAAGTGAATTAGTTCAAATCATTTTGTGCCAAATAGGAGCATACCTATTCTTTACCCTTTGGTCCAGGCATAAAGTACATTGACTAATCCTATGCTTGTTTACTGAATCTGCAGCTAGGCTGGGAGGATACCGGCTCTAACTTTGGAGCTCCCACGTTCCCGTCGCCTGAGGGCTAACATCTACACTTCAGTACCCAAACCATAGGACTGAATTGAAGATTTTAGTCTGTCAATCTAAAATCTCCAATTCTATGTCTGCTAATTTTATTTCCCTATTTATTTGCACCCAACTTCCAAGGACTTTGACCTCCCTGAATCTTGGATGTAATCTTCACTTTAGTTGTAAAACTCAACATATTTTAACAAATGAATCAGCCAGATTGAAAGTAAATTAAGATCGAAGTGAAAAGATCATCACAATTTCTTTAACATTTTTGTGGCTCAACCAACTCAAATCACCATTTCACAAATCTCAAGACAAGGAGAAATTGAGAAAACTACTCAGATCTCATGGGGAAAACACAAAAAACTCAAAAATTCATATATAAAATCAAAGTCATACAAACTACAACAATAAATAAACTTATCTTTAATTTCTCCCCAAGAAAACTCTTTAAATTTCCTCTGAATTTCTTCCTCTCTTTACAGCACACATAATTCCTCTTCGAAGCGGCAAGGAGGAAGAAATCTCTCACTTTCTATCCACTCTTACAATCTCTCGAAGAATTCCTCACAATTTAGACACTCTAGTAAATTCTCTGCACACTAATGGAACCTCTCTAACCTCCAGGACCTCTAGGACCTCCAGATTTTTGACCAAAATCTTCTTTTAAAGTTGAGGATGAGCTTTCCCAAGAGTTACCTAAGCACCCCTCCAAAATTCATCCTCATCCAAAGCCTAGTTGGACATAACCGCCGAGCTCGCCATCGGCAGCCTCGAGGGTGCCATTAGCGGATCTTCTATGTGAATTAATTATGGAGTCTCGGGAAAATCTCACTGTCGGCTCTGTTGGTCTCGCCGTCGGCACTCTAGTTCAAATCTTCACATTTTGGTCTTTGTAGCTCCAAATTCGCTCCTTTTTTCATCTTTTTTCTCCAAGGAACTAATCATCATTCCTGCAACAAAACATCAAAAATACCTTTCTTTAAAGTGCAATATCATTAAAAACAGCATAAAATAGGTATGAAAATCTACATCATTCCTGCAACAAAACATCAAAAATACCTTTCTTTAAAGTGCAATATCATTAAAAATAATATAAAATATGTATGAAAATCTCTCCTGCAACAAAACATCAAAAATACCTTTCTTTAAAGTGCAATATCATAAAAAATAGTATAAAGTAGGTATGAAAATCTCAACAAATTTTCCTTTGGTCAAAATCCCCCAAACTTAAGTATTACTTGTCCTCAAGTAATTTGAGTACTATATAAAAGTTATGATCTATTGTAGTAAAGTTTTAATTCACAAATACTATAAGTTTTATTTAGATAAATGCCATAGTGAGATTTTTAGAAAAAAATTGAGTAATTGAATTAACTCNCAGAGGATGTAGGATCACGTAAGGTAATCCCACAGGGGTGCTCGAAAAGACTGAAGGTTGTAACGCCTTCAGAAGCACAGAAAACGCTCTAGGAGAGGGAAAAGAGCTCCCACGTCAACAACAATCGTGTCCATCTTCCGGTTCTTCTACGTCGCGGGGCAGAAAGGGACAACAATCAAAAACAAAGAAAGGTTAAGAAAACCACTCATAAAGTACAACGACAATGATGCATGCGATAATGCAACGACCAAACTGTCGAGGGTGAGAAAGGGACAGAATGCATCGAGTTGCTACCCCTAGCAACTGACACATTGACTAAAAATAAAGGTCTCATAAAAGGGCTCAGTTGTGACTCGAAGAAAGAAAACCATGTCACGATAATATGACTGAAACTCTTAGTATGGAGGGAGCCTATAACCTAGAAGCAAAACTCCAAGTATGGAGAGAGAGACTCGTCCTCAGCGGAGTCACTATTTTTGCAAATATGTTGGGATTGGCAAGTCACCCAAGCAAAAATCCTAGTATTAAGAGAGATATTAATCCCCAGTCGAGTCGTCATTTTGTTTCCATTCATTTTTATCTTTTTTATTTTAAAAGGAGTCACCAGCTTGTCGATCGTTGTATACTTTTCTCATTCGAATAAATCTCTCTCACAGATCAGATCAGTGAATCGAAGAGGAGGAACAAAATAACAAGGGACATACAACAAAATGACAAACAAGAGAAAAATTAAAATGTGGAGAGTCTACGTGCGATAAACCTCGTAAAGATAGGTCAAGAATGTTCACCCAAACAAGATTGGGCAGAGACACCTTAAACCAATATCCGCGAAAGAAGTATTTACGTAAACTACTCATAACCAGAGAATCAAGTGTCTGTACATATTCTGAGGTCAAGAGCAATCCCAGAAGAACATATTCCTACTAGTTAATTACACCTTGAGGGATACCCAAGAATACTCTCGATAAAAGGAGTTTCTCTTACATTATCATAGACATTGGGTATAGGCAATCAAAGGAAGGTTATTTCGTGTGAGAATAGTCTCAATGCTTCAAAGCTCACGCTAAGCCATCGGTAAGAGAGTGAGTCTCTCATATCCCAAATGGGTGGCGGCTCATCGACACATGGGGTACACAGAATAACCATAAATCAACTTGACAGGGATATCCTAACACATCAAAGCACGTCTCGGCCATAAGCGCAAAGAACAAATTGTCATATCTCAAATGGGCGGCAGCTCATTGCCATTAGGTTGTCAAGGTGATATCAGAGGTCAAAAGCGACAGGGCTCAAAGGGGCTCAACAAAAGGAATGTAGTGTAATCCTAAAAGGTAGACGTAACTGGGTCGGGGTACAACGGACCCGTCATCCACAGGTACTAGGACCCTAAGTCTATCTGGTCGTGAAGGTAATCAAACCAACACGTCCTTAGATTCCCGGTCAACAATCCGTGAATTACGTCGTCCACGGGAACCTCGGATGTTGTAAGTTCAAATAAAGGAAACTCTATCACATGACTATAAGTTGGAGCTCCAAGAGGTGGGACTTATACCTGCCGAAATGGCAAAGACGCCTCAGGATAAAAAAGAATGTGGAGGATCAGCTACAAAGATGGAAACGCTCCAAATAAAATGAGTTACACCCCGCTGGGTCAAAGAGCCTTCTAACACCCTAAGCGCACTAGACAACCACCTATATGAAGGTATGTTGGGTCAGTCAGGTTGGAGAAGTACGGGGACTCCTCCTCAGGACATACAAATATGAATGCAGTTATCAACCACATGCCTAAGCGTGGAGGCCATATTAAGTATGATTGGGTTATAGTCATGCATGCAAACCAATTTTAAAACTAACCCGAAGGTCATGCAAAAAGTAAAGACTGATTTGAAAAACCTTGAAAGTTTTATTCCTTAAATTTTGATTATCTTAGTCTTTTATTATTAGGATTTTTAGGTAAAGTAAATTAGAATGTGAGGTCTAGATACACAGAAAGAAACAATATAAAACGCTCAAATATGTAAAGCACACGAGAAGAAAAAGAAAAGGAAAAGCGTCCCAAAAGAATATTTAAAAGGCCAAATGTCGCTGGACAACTTCATAATCCAAGAAAAGCAGTACAAGTGATCAGACTCCCCATATACATGTCTGGTCCTAAGTCTATACAAAAATGTAAAATTCAGACTTAAAATTCGGGACACAGGTTGCTGCTCCTGGTTCTTGTCACGTAGTTCGGTGCGACATCTGCTTCGAAACTCTTGCCCGTACCTTATTTTTTATACAGACTCTCCTAAGACTGTATCAAATATATTTGAAATAGAAAATAAAGACTTGACCTGCATCAAATAAGCGTTAGTGGGCACAACATCCATCATAAAAACGAAAATATGTGCCTTATAATTGGGGGAGCTAAAGAGCACCTGCAAGCAAGGGATTAGAAATCATTACATGCTCCCCCATAATCACACCTTTGTAAGTATTTATAAATAGGCACGGCACCTGCAAAAGATTGCCCTAATATACTATCACACACAAGAAGCATGCAAGCACATCGAAAAAGGCGAGAAGGTGACACATGGCTAGCGCAAAACAACACAACACACAACAATAACCAGATGTGTCAAAAATACTATCTAACATCCTAAATCCTAGCTCGTCGTACCATCTAATGACAAGTGCATCAACTTAGTATCTAAGTGGGGGGTAAGTCTGAGCAGGTATGACTTTGACGGGGTTGTCATGCCAGCCCCATCCTAAAGATTTGAAGGATCTAAAGGGTGTCACGAAAAGTAGAGACACAAGTTAGATCTAATAGATCATTAGCACAGTCATACTTATGTCAATCTGAATGACTTAACTCGCATTTCTCGTCGGGATCAACCCCGCAAGCAATGCTCATTAAGGCTTTGGGACCAACATGGAGTCACTCTCTAAAACGAGTAGGACAAGCCATCAATAAATTGGGAAAAAAATAGTCATGCAGAAAGCCCACATTGTGACTGCTCGACCGAAGTACAGGACAATCACAGCGGGCACCCAAAAGGGTGAACACACACCATACAAATAAATGCAAGGATGTTACACGCAATATTCCACACACAAACAGGATGTACCTCTAAAACAAGATACCTATAAAGAGGAATTACACTTGCCTTGGGCCCCAGGGTGTCATGCAATAAACAGACACCAGCTACAATTGAGTTTGCATCGAGTAAAAGGATACCTATAAAGAGGAATTACACCTTACCCGAGAGGCACTCATCGAGCACACATGCAAGATATGCAGCAAACATATGATAAGTGTACCAAAGAAGTGAAGGCAAGTATGTCGTGATGGCAGTGACTCAAAAGGAGCGAGCATGTTGTAGCGACAGTGACCCAAAAGATGAGTATGTCGAGGTGGCAGTGATTAGAAGATGGGCATACCGTGATAGCAGCGGCCCAAACAAATGGGTGTGTCGAAGATGCAGTGACCTGAGGATGGGCATACCGTGACGTTGGTGGCACGATAGATGGGTATGTCGAGAAGACAGTGACCCGGAAGTTGGAGTGGTGATCATCACTGAGGAGAATCACACCAATGCAAATGAAAAATGCTAACACAGATGGAATACAAGATGCAAACAAGCGGACATGCAATAACATGCAATAACATGTAAAATAATGCAACAGATTGGTAGGAGAATCACGACATATGGGTATGTCGAGAAGGAAGTGACCCGGAAGTGGGAGTGATGATCCTCACTGAGGAGAATCACACAAATGCAAATAAAAAATGTTAACACAGATGGAGTACAACATGCAAACTAATGGACATGCAATATGATCATGCACAACATGCAATAACATGTAATATGATGCAACTGATCGGTCGATTGGGTCGTGGTGACCGGTCGAGCCAAAGTGGAAATTCAAATAAGCTGGGGCGGCCGATCGAACCAAAGTGGTCGGTCGGCTGGGTCGGGTGGCCAGTCGAACCAAAGTGATCAAGTGATCTTGCATATGACATGCAACATGATCAACACGCCAAAATGCATCAAATGGTTTGTGCACAAGCAATGAAACTCAACCACTCGACAGCACGTCAAACTCGTCCTGACGACCTCGCTTAAGTACCCAGGGTTGACGAACTTGGATCTGCGGCATTGCTGCCTCCAGCTTTGGCGTGGGAATGTGAAGGGTTTCCTCTGTGAATTCTCGTAGGGGAAACTCTCCACCATTCGTAGGGTGAACTAGCTATAAAGTTTTTTTCGCTCTACAAACATCGGTGATCTTATAAGACGGACTAGCTGCAAAGCTTTTACCGTCCTCTATGATTGAACTCACCTAATCTCCCAAGGGAGATTAGGAGCGCCAAAACCATAGAAAATTAGGATTCCAACCCGACGGGATAAATATCTAAGGCTCACAACAAAGGGAAGACACTCACCTCTACAGGGGTGTTTGGTTACGCATGGGAAGTCCTAACCTAAAAGTTGGCTCTAGGTAATTCAACGATCAATCACATAGGTACACCGTCACGCCGGTGCACGCACTTCGTGTGGGAGATCGAACTCACACACCTAAACACCACTAAAACTTAGGGCCAACTAAGAGTTTAGAGGATCTCACCACCGTGACGATTACAGACGTGTTCTCTTTGCTTTCTCCAAGCCGTCGACGTCCGGTGTCCGATCCGTGCGCCAGTATGCCTCGCAATGAGCCATGCAACGAGAAATATAATGGGTAGTGAGGTATGCAAAGTACTCAAAAATAATTAATTTTGACATATAAAAATATAACCAAAACGTACTTTCAAGAAGGATCGCTCGGACATAAGCATGCCCAAACTTATCATGCAAGGAATCGCAGAAATTTTTCATGAGGATTTTATGCAACGAGCTCATCTGCATTGTCCCCCAATAATAGAGAAAACACAAGGCATTAGCACATTTTCTCAATTGCACTCAAATATCAAAAGATCCACACTTGTTTACATATATGAACATACTTTTTTTTATGCATGTAAGTCACAAAGATCCATGCTTGCTCAAACAAAGTGGGACAAACCCACTGAAGAATAATTTTGATTTAGCTCAAGCATCAATGCTTTGAAATCCCATTGAATTAAGGCATTATCATGAAAGCATTTTGTATTCATGAATCAAAACTATCTCATATAATAGAGGATTTAGAGCAAGATTTAACATGGATCTACCTTGTTCTTTTGGCCTCCCAAGCTTTGGATAGGAGCAGTTCAGAGCAGAGAATGAAAATGAGTGTTGTGTATCTCTGTTTGCTGCAAGGAGCACTGCCCAAGGGAGTTCACCGAGGCCGAGAGAGAGGATGTCGGCATGTGATTTGCCAAGAAAAGGAAGAGGAACTCGGCGGCTGAAGCTTTCAGCGAGGAAGGAAGCTCCGGATGATTTTGGCGACGTCAAGAGTTATGTCGGCAAAAGGAGGAGGCTCGGTCAGACGAAGGACGCTGGCAAAGGAGAGCTTGGACCTGCGGCAGTAGGGCGTCGGCATTGGTGGAGGTCGGCGGGGCGTCACCGGCGAGAAAAAAAGGCCGCGTGTGCGGCTGGCCAAGAAGAACAAGAGGAGAGGTGCGGACAGAGCAGGGACGCCGTGACTCGAGGGTAACGTTGGACTAGTGGAGTCCGTCTTCGCCAGCTTGAAGGAGGGTCGGGCGAAGGAGGAAAGGTGCTGCAGGCTCTCGTTCGCGAGAGAAGGGGAGTTCCTTTACTGTTTCGCGAGAGACCGAGGGCGGCTCGAGAGGGACAAGGAGCGTGAGTTACATAAGGATATTATAGGATTTCTTTCATTTTTTTATTATTCTTTTATTATTATTATTTTGGGTTGACGCGCGTGCAACTCAAAGAGAGAGAGTACCAGCACAAAATAAAATTAAAAGAGCCAAATCTGGCTGGGGTCAGATAGGATAGAATAGGATTCATTTTTTTTTTAATTATATTATAGTAATAATTATTATTATTATTATATTTAAACCTTTGATTTTCGTATTTTTGCCCGGACACAGCATTGTGGCCAAGTGAATGTCTTTTTTGGGTAAACTAATATTCTGAACGTGTCGGCGCAGTCCGCTTCGTCATTCAGCGTCATTCATACCACTTTTTTGACAATTTAGCCAAAATGATAATTAATGCATTTTTAGCCCATTCACGAAGGCGTAACAAAATAGGTGCTTTACTGAGGTAAAATCGATGTCTCGGACACACTCGCGTGGTCTTTTTCGTCATCTTGGGTCATCTGGATAACCTTGTTGACGATCAAGCCAATTCGAGTCAATTTTGAGCGCGACGCAACGCATAATATTCGTTGACTCGATCGGAGTCGTCCGATGAACAAGATATCGACCGGCCTTCGCCTAAGAGAGAGTCAAAGCCTAGCAAAAATGACCCTAACTACTCGCCCCTCAACATACATGGATGTCTCGCGCTACGAGAATCAACACATGCATCAAGCAATGTTCTATAGCACTCGAGCGGACATCCTACACTTGTGACATAAAAAATGGATGCCAATAGAGCCGAACATGAGCTATTCGCGAACAACGAGTTGTTTTGACAACCCTATCTACACGTGGTGTCTTTCACTTTTAAAAGTTAAAATGATAGTATTTTTTTCTTTTATATGAAAAATGTGGGTGGTATTAATATAAAACGTGAATTTTTTATGTTAGATATGTAAATGCATAGAAATAGGGTGGTGTGCACGTAAATGCCCCTAAATTACATAAATATTATCAAATTTTAAAAATAAATACGATTATATATTATCATTAAGATTTTAAGAAAAATTAGTATAAGATTATTATTAGCTTTTCTTAACAATTTCAAATATTACTCATGAATGTTTTATCTTTTATAGAAGGTCAAATATTAGACTAAAATTTGTGATCTCTATCTTGAGAAGGCATCCCTTCAACTAAACTTGTTTGCTAGGTCATGTTTACTTACTATTACATATATAATTGAGTATTTTATTAACTCTAATCCACAAACTTTAGTTATTTTCACTTCTTACCAACATATTTACTCTTATGAAAATATGACAACTAATTAATTACATATGCAATTATGGAGATTATATGAGAGTATGTTATTATAGACAATAACTATTGATTGGAATCTTATTATGCCTCAAAAAATATTATGTTAGTCATAACCAAAGAATCTTTAATAAATCAATTAAATTGTAAGACTTCATTCATAAACCACATGTAGCAATATTTTATACTTTTGTATGTTAATCAAAATAGTAACTAAAAGGGTATTAAGTTTTATTTGAACATAAATTCGACCTAATAATTATTTACTAGAGTGTAAGAGGTATGATATTTTTTAGAAATTTAAATCTAAGAAATACAAATTTTACAAAAATAAGGACATCCCAATACTATTGATAGCCATAAGTGTGTAGCTCATATTGAGGCGAGCTCAACGGGCTAAGTAGGTTGCCCTTAAAATCAACGATTGAGGGTGAAGATATGAACTCTGTCTTTAATCTTCTCAGTTTTGAAGGAAGAGAGTGATTCAACTTATATTGAGGATGATGATAGTGAAGTACAAAAATATATTACATGACAATCCATTGAGGAAATATTATCTAAATAGAACATCTTATGAGCACCAAGAGAGGTTAACAAGAGGATGATTTTGTGTATTAGTGCTTTAAGAATTTGGGCGAGAAACTAACTCACGAATTGAAGTTAGAAGATTGTTGACAGATATAATAGGGGAAATGTGTTTTTGGTTTGAATTTAAAAAGGATCGGGGACTAAGGTTAGGTTTTTTTGAGTAAGGTTCCACAAATTGACTTAGTTCGCATAGTTGCAATTCTTGGATTGCTTGAATCCAAGGTCTCTTGGAACTTCATAAGACATGATTACCTTTTAGAGCAAATATTTACTTATGCAAAGTGTAACCTGGTGTTTATCACTCTATTTGCACTTTGCTTGCTCCTATTATGTTCTTAGCAATATTTAGACTAGAGACACAAAGGCTTTAAAGCATTCAAATATTCTACAGCAAAAGGAGTGTGCTAATGTGATGAGAAGTTGTCAGTATGTAGCTTAAGGGTGTTAAAAATTGACCAGACTTGCTAACTTGATTTGAACCTGACTCAAAAAATCCGAGTTAGAGTTGGTCTGAATAATATTCTTGTCAACTTTAGGTTAAAGATCCAACTTGTTGATTTTTTTGGGTCGGTTCAGTTTGACCGACCAACTGAAAAATGGCCCAAAATTGACACTATCAACCCTAAATTGACTTGAAATCGACTCACCAACCAAGAATTAACTTGAAATTGATCCCATTTTAACCCAAATACTAGTTATTCTTATGTTAAATGGATTACATGGGTCATTTCAAACTGGCAGGTTGTAGGCAAGTCTGGTTTGGATTGAGATTTTTTACTCGTATAATATTTGGGCTGGGGTTGAGTCAGACTTATTCAGGTTGGGTCAATTTCCGGTATAACTCAAACCCAACTCATTGACCCAAATTGATTATTGTAGCTCATACGATGATTAGATTGCCCGCCAATGATTAATGGTACATTTATTTTGAATGGCTTTGGGGTGAATATTTTGTTTTAAAATTCATGTTTGATCATATAAGGATTCTGAAGATCCCATTCTTTCATTTTTTTGCTCCATAAAAACGAAGATTTACGAAAATACCGCTCAAATTATTTATTTATTTATTTATTTATTTATTTATTTATATGGCTTTCTAATATCTAAATAATGTGTGTGTGTGCATTTATTTTTTTATTTATTTATATGGCTTTCTAGCATCTAAATAATGTGTTTGTGTGTGTGTGTGTCTGTGTGTGTGTCTGTGTGTGGTTAAAGGAATGATCAAAGGCTATTATACAAGCCTCCAACCATCTTTAATGTGTCTAAGAATTTGAGTACCACTTTCTTAAGGCTAATTGTGTCTGAGGAGATTCAAAGTTATTCTCATGTTAAACGGATTATATGGGTCATTTCAGGCTGGCGGGTTGAGGCAAGTCAGGCTTCGATTGAGATTTTTGACTCGTATAATATTTGGGTTGGGTTCGAGCCAGAATTATTCAGTTAAAGCCCGACCAAAGAGATCTTATACCGTAAATGTCAACCAACATGCAGGGGGTACGCGACACACAGAACGAGTTAACAGTGAAACACTCATTAAATGTAAGTATACTTGTCGATCAAATAGTAAATGAATATTGAGTGCAATTTTTGATACTACAAAGAACGAGTTAACTTTCAAATAATTCAATTCATATAATATTAATTGTAGATTTAATTCAATTCTAATTTCAAAATAAAGGTTTTAATTTAATGAAAAGAGTTTTCTAATAGCGTGAAAGTCTCCCTTAAATTAGTTCAATAAAATATAAGTTTCTCTAAGTGATTTTACTACTATAGTTGTCAATCAGTTACTCTCTTTCGGGACATAACAAGCATTGGAAGCCCATATAATAATTAGGTTCCTCTAACCCTCCCAGGCATCCAAATTCTTCAAATAAGATTGTAAAAGTTTACTGACAATATTCATATTTCATTAACTCTTGTGCTTTAACATAGTTGTGCTTCTATTCTTCTTTCGATAGTCCTAAATTACAACTAATTTTAATAATTCAAATGAATATTTTGAATGTAAATTAAGATTGCAAGGTTAAAACAACATTTTCATTCATAAGTTCAAAAATCTATCATAGATTCCCCTATATTTTAAAGAAAATCCATCAAAGAAGTGAAGAAATTAAATGAAAATCATGATTTGAAATGAAAACATTAATTGGGATAATAAATTCAAACTAANGTTTTAAAATTCATGTTTGATCATATAAGGATTCTGAAGATCCCATTCTTTCATTTTTTTGCTCCATAAAAAGGAAGATTTACGAAAATACCGCTCAAATTATTTATTTATTTATTTATTTATTTATATGGCTTTCTAATATCTAAATATTGTGTGTGTGCGCATTTATTTTTTTATTTATTCATATGGCTTTCTAGCATCTAAATAATGTGTTTGTGTGTCTGTGTGTCTGTGTGTGTGTGTGTGGTTAAAGGAATGATCAAAGGCTATTATACAAGCCTCCAACCGTCCTTAATGTGTCTAACAATTCGAGTACCACCTTTTTAAGGCTAATTGTATCTCAGGAGATTCAAAGTTATTCTCATGTTAAACGGATTATATGGGTCATTTCAGGCTGGCTGGTTGAGGCAAGTCAGGTTTCGATTGAGATTTTTGACTCGTATAATATTTGGGCTGGGTTCGAGCCAGAATTATTCAGTTAAACCCCGACCTAGGAGATCTTATACCGTAGATGTCAACCATCAGGAAGGGGGTACGAGACACACAGAACGAGTTAACTGTGAAACACTCATTAAATGTAAGTATACTTGTCGATCAAGTAGTAAATGAATATTGAGTGCAATTTTTGATCCTACAAAGAACGAGTTAACTTTCAAATAATTCAATTCATATAATATTAATTGTAGATTTAATTCAATTCTAATTTCAAAATAAAGGTTTTAATTCATTGAAAAGAGTTTTCTAATTGTGTGAAAGTCTCCCTTAAATTAGTTCAATAAAATATAAATTTCTCCAAGTGATTTTACTACTATAGTTGTCAATCAGTTACTCTCTTTCGGGACATAACAAGCGTTGGAAGCCCATATAATAATTAGGTTACCCTAACCCTACAAGAATTTCCAGGCATCCAAATTCTTCAAATAAGATTGTAAAAGTCTACTGACAATATTCATATTTCATTATNTTTGCTAGGTCATGTTTACTTACTATTACATATATAATTGAGTATTTTATTAACTCTAATCCACAAACTTTAATTATTTTCACTTCTTACCAAAATATTTACTCTTATGAAAATATGACAACTAATTAATTACATATGCAATTATGGAGAATATATGAGAGTATGTTATTATAGACAATAACTATTGATTGGAATCTTATTATGCCTCAAAAAATATTATGTTAGTCATAACTAAAGAATCTTCAATAAATCAATTAAATGGTAAGACTTCATTTATAAACCACATGTAGCAATATTTTATACTTTTGTATGTTAATCAAAATAGTAACTAAAAAGGTATTAAGTTTTATTTGAAAATAAATTCGGCCTAATAACTATTTACTAGAGTGTAAGAGGTACGATATTTTTTAGAAATTTAAATCTACGAAATACAAATTTTACAAAAATAATGACATCTCAATACTATGATAGCCATAAGTGTGTAGCTCATATTGAGGCGAGCTCAACGGGTTAAGTAGGTTCCCCTTAAAATCAATGATTGATGGTGAAGATATGAACTCTGTCTTTAATCTTCTCAGTTTTGAAGGAAGAGAGTGATTCAACTTATATTGAGGATGATGATAGTGAAGTACAAAAATATATTACATGACAATCCATTGAGGAAATATTATCTAAATAGAACATCTTATGAGCACCAAGAGAGGTTAACAAGAGGATGATTTTGTGTATTAGTGCTTTAAGAATTTGGGTGAGAAAATAACTCACGAATTGAAGTTAGAAGATTGTTGAGAGATATAATAGGGGAAATGAGTTTTGGTTTGAATTTAAAAAGGATCTGAAATGGGGACTAAGGCTAGGTCTTTTTGAGTAAGGATCCACAAATTGACTTAGTTCGCATAGTTGCAATTCTTGCATTGCTTGAATCCAAGGTCTTTTGGAACTTCATAAGACATGATTACCTTTTATAGCAAATATTTACTTATGCAATGTGTAACCTGGTGTTTATCACTCTATTTGCACTTTGCTTGCTCCTATTGTGTTCTTAGCAATATTTAGACTAGAGACACAAAGGCTTTAAAGCATTCAAATATTCTACAGCAAAAGGAGTGTGCTAATGTGATGAGAAGTTGTCATTATGTAGCTTAAGGGTGTCAAAAATTGACCCGACATGCCAACTTGATCTGAACCCGACTCAAAAAATCTGAGTTAGAGTTGGTCTGAATAATATTCTTGTCAACTTTAGGTTAAAGATCCAACTTGTTAATTTTTTTGGGTCGGTTCAGTTTGACCGACCAACTGAAAAATGGCCCAAAATTGACACTATCAACCCTAAATTGACTTGAAATCGACTCGCCAACCGAGAATTAACTTGAATTTGATCCCATTTTAACCCAAATACTAGTTATTCTTAAGTTAAATGGATTACATGGGTCATTTCAGACTGGCGGGTTGTAGGCAAGTCTGGTTTGGATTGAGATTTTTTACTCGTATAATATTTGGGCTAGGGTTGAGTTAGACTTATTCAGGTTGGGTCAATTACCGGTATATCTCAAACCCAACTCATTGACCCAAATTGATTATTGTAGCTCATACGATGATTAGATTGCCCACCAATGATTAATGGTACATTTATTTTGAATGGCTTTGGGGTGAATATTTTGTTTTAAAATTCATGTTTGATCATATAAGGATTCTGAAGATCCCATTCTTTCATTTTTTTGCTCCATAAAAACGAAGATTTACGAAAATACCGCTCAAATTATTTATTTATTTATTTATTTATTTATTTATTTATATGGCTTTCTAATATCTAAATAATGTGTGTGTGTGCATTTATTTTTTTATTTATTTATATGGCTTTCTAGCATCTAAATAATGTGTTTGTGTGTGTGTGTGTCTGTGTGTGTGTCTGTGTGTGGTTAAAGGAATGATCAAAGGCTATTATACAAGCCTCCAACCATCTTTAANGGATAGCTTGGGAAGTCATCGAAGTTCTCCTTCGAATCCGTGACATCCTCTAGTGTTTCCTCTNCGGCCAATACATTGGTTTCACAGACCAAACGGATGTCATAACTTTCTTTAGTTTATTTGATCGAGCCTCACTTTCAATTCTTATGTTCATCCTTCGGGATAGATACAGGATTTGAGGTAAAGCGCTCTTTCATCTAAACTATGAAAATTATGGTGTTCATTTTTTTCAAAACCCAACTTTTTAAACGTCCTTCCGAAGCGGGCAACGGGATTTCAATTCTGAGGACCGACAGCTTCTTACAGGCAAACCCCACACCAAAAATAGTGCCGACAGGTAGGAACTCAGTTTCAGTGACTTTTAGCGAAGCAAATACTTGTCATTGTTCCAATTACTTCCAAACACTTACCTTAACCCAAATCAGTCCTCAATGAAACAAATTTCAGGAAGATTACATATTGATTCCTAATATGCACCCACTGATTAGAGAATTGAATTTTACAATAACAGAGCCCAAGTAAAACCTAAACTTTCAATAAAATAAAAGACTCGGAAGGACAAAAATGGACCGGGGCAAATGTAAAGGGAAACACTAACCTTACTGAGGTAAAAAAGGGAGCAGTCGGCAATGTTGAGCTGGAAGAAAGTCGGCCTGGCAACCCTAGATACGTGACTGGAGGCAAGTAGCTGTTGGGATTACCGTTGCGATTGCAACGACAGGGATTAAGGTTTTTATCGTTCTTCACAGAGAGCTTGCGGTAGGCTAGAGGAGAACGGAAATGATCAATGGCGGCTTTGAACGCCGCATGGAGGGATACTCACGTGGAAGGGAGGACAGGGAAGGAGTTGTGAGATGGAATCGACCGCGACAGTGGAGCCATAGGGAGGGAGGAACGAGAAGCGAGGAGGGTATCATGTGTAATAATCCATCGTCGACCGCGGGCCGTGGGGATCGTTATGTGGCCCACTTTCTACCAAAACGGCGTCTCGCGGTGTCCCGCCGTGCTCGAGACACCGAACCAAACACCCGCACGTCGCGACCCGCCAGTGAGACGCGCTCACCCCGCTGTCACAAACGGACCCTAAATTGCCTTTTCACGATTCATTTCACCTGTTTTTTATCCCTAAAATTATTCATACTATCAAAACACGTCAAAAACTAAATTGCGTTGGTTTGTGGCGCAGTGGCGTTGATGTGTGGCTCTATGGCGCTCCATCAATGGGCATTGTGGTGTTACATCCTGGTTGTTGCAGTGTCGAGCTCTTGGATTCTTTTTTCTGGTCGATCACACTGACACTACTGTATTACTACAGTAACACTGCTGCAGCACATTGCTACAGTAACACTTCTGCAATACTATTGATATTTTTTCCTGGTTTGTTGCCCTTTAAATTTCCTGCACAACACCGAACAAAAATACCATAGAAAGCATACAATATNTGGGTGTGTGTGTGTGTGTGTGTGTGTGTGTGTGTGTGTGTGTGTGTGTGGCCAAAGGATATTATACGAGTCTCCAGCCACCCCTAATGTGTCTAACAATTCAAGTAACACCTCCTTAAGGCCAACTGTGTCAGAGGAAATTCGAACCCCCAACCTGAGGGGTCTTATAACATGCAAGAATTCCAAGACATCCATATTCTTCATATAAGATTGTAGAAGTCTACTAACAATATTCATATTTTTTTAAACTCTTGTGCTTTAACATAGTTGTGCTTTATTCTTTTTCCCATAATCCTAAATTACAACTAATTTTAATAATCCAAATGAATAATTTGAATGTAAATTAAGATTGCAAAGTTAAAACAACTTTTATGAGTTCAAAAATCTAACATAGATTCCCCAATATTTTAAAGAAAATCAGTCAAAAGAAGTGAAGCAATTAAATGATAAACTTGATTTGAAATGAAAACGCTAATTGGCATAATAAATTCAAACCAAGTTTACAAGGTAAAAGGAATTAGAAAAACATATGGGCGAAATCCTGCTGCCAAGATTTGATCGCTCTCCAAAATAACTTATTTTGTTTGATAAAATAATGCACTCACTCGCTCTCACATAAATTTAAAAAGTCTCTCTCCCTCTCTCTCTCTCTCTCTCTCTCTCTCTCTCTCTCTCTCTCTCCTCCAAAATAAGGGCCCGTTTGGGGCAGCTTATAAGTGCGGGCGGCGTTTTCAAAATGTCGTCGTACCGCTTAGTTCGCACGTTTCGCCAGCTTATCCGAAACTGAGTTTGAGTTTTTACACTAAACACAGGCCGCGGGCTGTGTTTCAGGATAAGCAGCTTATCTGGAAACGCATAAGCTACCCCAAACGCACCGTAAATTGCTTTTTCATGATTCATTTCATGTGTTTTTAGTCATAGAAATCATCCAAACCATCAAAATGCGTCAAAATTAAATTATTTTGGTTCATGGCGCAGCAGCCCTGCTACATGGCTCTGTGGCGCTCTATTAATGTGTATTGTGGTGCTATATCCTGGTTGTTGTAGTATCAAGCTCTCTAATTTTTGGATATTTTTTCTTAGTTGATCGCATCGACACTACTTCATTGCTACAGTAGTAACTCTGCTACAGTACTCTGCTGCAATAATTTTGATATTTTTTCCTGATTGTTGCCATTTAAATTTTCTACACAACACTAAATAAAAATATTGTAGTATTTATGCACAAAAAATAATTATTTTTACATACTTTTACACTTATCAATATAAATAAATAAATAAATGGGTATATAATATTAAGCTATTTACATAATATGATATTAAGCTATTTAAATATTATGATATTATATAAATAAATTTCTAGTAGAATTATATCCCTAAAAAAAAGAAGTGGCAATTGCTTGTCGCAGTCTCCCTTACTCGGCTTAAGGAGATACACAGCAATTACTCAGATTAGTAAATCAACGTAATATTCCTTAATTGATTCGCTAACCTATCACCTAGTTTTAACTGTAATAAGAATAAAACTAAGGTACCAAAATGAAAAGAATTATAGCCATCCAGAAAACGAGAGGGAGGGAACCAGAGGAAGGAGGCACTGTGTAACGAAAGACGAGGAATCCAAGGTGGTGCTGGTCGAGAATTGGTGGTACAGATTTAAGGAGAGATAGAGAGAGGTTCGATCCTGAAGCTACTGCTTCCCGTTCCTATCGTACGTTTACAGNAATTTCTAGTAGAATTATATCCCTAAAAAAACGATGTGGCAATTGCTTGTCGCTCTCCCTAACTCGGCTTAAGGAGATACACAGCAATTACTCAGATTAGTATAATCAACGTAGTATTCCTTAATTGATTCGCTAACCTATCACCTAGTTTTAATTGTAATAAGAATAAAACTAAGGTACCAATATGAAAAAAAAAATTACAGCCATCCAGAAAACGAAAGGGAGGGAAGCAGAGGAAGGAAGCACTGTGTGACGAAAGACGAGGAATACAAGGTGGTGCTGGTCGAGAATTGGTGGTACAGATTTAAGGAGAGTTAGAGAGAGGTTCGATCCTGAAGCTACTGCTTCCCGTTTCTCTCGTACGTTTACAAGATACACCTTGCATCCCTCCAGTTCTGCTCCTTTCTCTTGTCAGCCGTCGCGATCCACGGAGGTACCCATCAGATACATCGCGCAGGGTTTCACTTCGCGAAGGAAACCCGTTGTTGAGATTGCAACAGCCAGCGTTATACTAGAATTTGAGACCAACCTTNAGGTATCCATCAGATACATCGCGCAGGGTTTCACTTCGCGAAGGAAACCCCTTGTTGAGATTGCAACAGCCAACGTTATACTAGAATTTGAGACCAACTTCCTCTCTCTAACGTTGATAGGAGCCCATTTGTGGGGTGGATTGGTTCTTGAGGTCCNAGACGAAATCTGTGGTACATTAAAAGAACACCTTCAAAGAATGTTAACAATTAGAACTTCAAGTTGGCGTTGTTGGTATATAAATTGTATAACTTATTTGTCAAACTTTGTGGATGTATATATGTTATATTATTACAGCATTGTATAGAGCCTAATCATGGAATTTGACGGACGGATAGATTTAAGGCACCTTTAACTTAATTTCAAGAATTTATTCTGCATCCATGTTAAATTTTGTATTTCTTCATCCCAAAAAGACCTAAATTTCCTAGTTAATATAATTTATTGTTGAGATTATGGTAAGTCTAGGACTAATTAATTGGTCATTGTACTGAATAAAGACTTCAAAACTTTTCACTGACTGAACAATTTAACTGTTTTGATGCAAAACATTTGTCTAAACAAGCGAGGTCATAGGATGACAATAAAGGGAAGCATTGCAATTGAGCTTCAATTGAATACTTCCTACATTTCCTCATCATAGACTACAATAACGTACAACTAGCACAGCGTATGAGGTATTTAATTTCTTTTATTTAAGGTTTCTTCCAAAAACAAGAGCATTCTCTATGAGTAGGCCATCCAGAGGTTTGACTCTCTATTGTTTCATATAAGTTGTTGGGATGTCTTTATTGAGATGATTTATTTATGGAAAGTATCAAAATGGTCCTCTAATTCTTTATTTGGGGTAAATTTAGTCTCACAATCTATAGAGTGTCAATTTAGTTCCCAGACTCTTTTAAAAGAAGTGAAAATAGGCCAGCCCATATTAAAATAGCCTTGGGGACTAGTTTAACAGTTCGAGAGACTGGGACTAAAGTAGCCCCATATAAATATATTACTTATGCATTTTACTCATTATTTTTATCTCAATTTGCAAATGATACTTTTGATCTGCTTTCAAAAATTGCATATTTGCATTCAATATCTAGAAGTATTACCTTATCTTTAATAATAATTACCAATAACCTGATTTGGTTACATCAACACTGATCATCTATTTCTTTCAGAAACTGGCATAGTTTTTTCTTAATCAAATTATTAAAAATAATCAATTTGTCTAGTGTTGCATATTTTTTGGCATATACTTTTTGGGAAATACATTATCGTCTTGCATGCATGCTACAGCTGAAGTTGTCACAGGATCAACAGCATGGATTGGGAAAGGATTTTCTTGTGTTTGTGCTCAGGGAAGAGAAAGTGATGCTCGAATATCATTCGAGCATACTCCTTTGCAGGTAGTTTTTCTATAAATCATTGGATTTAACTAACAATAAGATTCGTTGTAGATCATTGCATGATTCTTTCTATATAGTATAGGGACATGTACATACTTGCAATGCTTTGGCATATTTAGGTTCGCACAAAATTGAGGGGGGGAATGCTTTTACAGAAATATAACTATTTTCTTACATTAAGTTTACAAATTGTCAGAATTACTTAATATGACTATATAATTCTTAAACATATTTTGTTTGATTTGAATAGTGGCTGTCATTTTGCATACGCTCAATAGTTATTTCTGATTTTCTTAATCAGAGTTTCTTCTTATTCTAATGTAGAAAGCATTAATGGGGTGTTGAATGTTTGATATATATCTTTTTGGCTTACTTGTAAATGGAGAGTGCTTGACTATTATTCTTTTGGATATATTTGTGATTCAGGAAGAATGTCTCCAGAAACTACAAAGCCGATTAGGTGTTGTTTATGATAGTGCAAAGGTGGAACACCAGGTACTAAGCATAATTATGCTCCCCAAATCAAAATTACACCCTTCATGTATTTGTTTCATGATTTCAAAATGACGAAATGTCTGGCCAAATCTTTAGCTTTGGTATTGGTGAAGAAAGTGTTTGTTTCTCATATTGAGTTGTGTTGTGTGAACTTACAAGTATACTTTTACCCCATTAAAATGATTCTACATGATGTAGAATGTTTTAAAGTTTAGAGTATCTACTGCAAATCTAATTTGCAAAGTAATGCTTGGTTAAATCAAAAGCTATGCGATGCTTATTTTTATAGATTTTGTAGATAAGATGCACCCAATTTAATGCAATAAAGGCAAGAACAAGCATGTATTAATTTTTGCATGGAAGAAAACAAACTAATGCAATAATATTCAATTGCTATTGAAAAGTTTGATTTCCTAATGAAATTATACTATGGGAAAGAAGAATCATGGAGATCATAATATTTTAGTCATTATTCTTATAATGAAGCTAAATATTTAATAAACCTTAAAAATATGAATCATATTCTCATTTCTACTTCCTGCCTTAGCTCTGCAGGGAAACAAAATGTGGGCCTTTTGAACCTTTGATTGACAGGATAGAGGTAAAGAAACAAAATAAAAGCACTATTTTACACTGTGGAACTCCTATCAAAGTTTTACTTTACAAATTTTTTTCCTTCAATGCTTTGCCCTTCATGTTGAATTTAGATATTTTAATATTGAAATTTAATTAAAATCTTAACCCATCACCCGGCATTTTATAACGCACCCAAGGGAGTTCTATGGACACCTCCTTAGCATGCGACTAAAGCCCTTTATGGAAAACCTGTCAGTGGCTGGCCGATGTGGCCCACTTGACATTTTTGGCCTGCCATTTTTATTTTATAATTGTGAGTCCATAATCTCAATTTTGGCACCCATCAATGCACTGATAGCTCTAAACACAAATGGGTTGGGGTAGCTCATGGGAGTTATGTCCTCTTAAGTAGAAACAACGGGAGGATGCCCATTTTAGCTACTTAANCATAATCTCAATTTTGGCACCCATCAATGCACTGATAGCTCTAAACACAAATGGGTTGGGGTAGCTCATGGGTACAAGGGGAGGATGCCCATTTTTTCTACTTACGAGGCCATTAAGAGGCCTTCCGCTCATCAAGTTATTTTTTGGCCAACAACCATTCTCAGGGTGTCGGTGTGGACCCCCTTTCGAGACTATAGATTGGACCAACTAAACTGAACTTAATTATACTTCAATGTCAGGAGGTGGAAACAAAGTAGAGATCAACCAATGTGTTGTTTTGGTTCAGTGCAATCTTTGCTGATCTTCTCTAGTAAGGCATTGGAATTATAAGCATGTGTATTTTGCATTTATCATCACTAGTCAATTAAGAAAAGCATTGCTTTAGCGTTATAATCTGTCTATCTATTCAAGACGGTAAACGTATCTTTATACTCTTGCNACTAAACTGAACTTAATTATACTTCAATGTCAGGAGGTGGAAACAAAGTAGAGATCAACCAATGTGTTGTTTAGGTTCAGTCCAATCTTTTCTGATCTTCTTTAGTAAGGCATTGGAATTATAAGCATGTGTATTTTGCATTTATCACTAGTCAATTAAGAAAAGCATTGCTTTAGCGTGTTATAATCTGTCAATCCATTCAAGACAGTAAACGTATCTTTATACTCTTGTANGCATACTCCTTTGCAGGTAGTTTTTCTATAAATCATTGGATTTAACTAACAATAAGATTCGTTGTAGATCATCGCATGATTCTTTCTATGTAGTAAGGGGACATGTACATACTTGCAATGCTTTGGCATATTTAGGTTCGCACAAAATTGAGGGGGGGTATGCTTTTACAGAAATATAACTATTTTCTTACATCAAGTTTACAAATTGTCAGAATTACTTAATATGACTATATAATTCTTAAACATATTTTGTTTGATTTGAATAGTGGCTGTCATTTTGCATAGGCTCAATAGTTATTTCTGATTTTCTTAATCAGAGTTTCTTTTTATTTTAATGTAGAAAGCATTAATGGGGTGTTGAATGTTTGTTATATATCTTTTTGGCTTACTTGAAAATGGAGAGTGCTTGACTATTATTCTTTTGGATATATTTGTGATTCAGGAAGAATGTCTCCAGAAACTACAAAGTCGATTAGGTGTTGTTTATGATAGTGCAAAGGTGGAACACCAGGTACTAAGTATAATTATGCTCCCCAAATCAAAATTACACCCTTCAAGTATGTGTTTCATGATTTCAAAATGATGAAATGTCTGGCCAAATCTTTAGCTTTGGCATTGGTGAAGAAACTGTTTGTTTCTCATATTGAGTTGTGTTGTGTGAACTTACAAGTATACTTTTACCCCAGTAAAATGAGTCTACATGATGTAGAATGTTTTAAAGTTTAGAGTATCTACTGCAAATCTAATTTGCAAAGTAATGCTTGGTTAAATCAAAATCTATGCGATTTTTATTTTTATAGATTTTGTAGATAAGATGCACCCAATTTAATGCAATAAAGGGCAAGAACAAGCATGTATTAATTTTTGCAAGGAAGAAAACAAACTAATGCAATAATATTCAATTGCTATTGAAAATTTTGATTTCCTAATGAAATTATACTATGGGAAAGAAGAATCATGGAGATCATAATATTTTAGTCATTATTCTTATAATGAAGCTAAATATGTAATAAATCTTAAAAATATGAATCATGTTCTCATTACTACTTCCTGCCTTAGCTCTGCAGGGAAACAAAATGTGGGCCTTTTGAATCTTTGATTGACAGGATAGAGGTAAAGAAACAAAATAAAAGCATTATTTACATTGTGGAACACCTATCAAAGGTTTACTTTACAAAATTTTCTCCTTCAATGCTTTGCCCTTCATGTTGAATTTAGATATTTTAATATTGAAATTCAATTAAAATCTTAACCCATCACGCGGCATTTTATAAACCACCGAAGGGAGTTCTATGGACACCTCCTTAGCATGCGACTAAAGCCCTTTATGGAAAACCTGTCAGTGGCTGGCCGATGTCGGCCCACTTGACATTTTTGGCCTACCATTTTTATTCTATAATTATGAGCCCATAATCTCAATTTTGACACCCATCAATGCACTGATAGCTCTAAACACGAATGGGTTGGGGTAGCTCATGGGAGTTATGGCCTCTTAAGTAGAAACAACGGAAGGATGCCCATTTTTTCTACTTAAGAGGCCATTAAGAGGCCTTCCGCTCATCAAGTTATTTTTTGGCCAACAAACATTCTCAGGGTGTCGGTGTGGACCCCCTTTCGAAACTATAGATTGGACCAACTAAACTGAACTTAATTATACTTCAATGTCAAGAGGTGGAAACAAATTAGAGATCAACCAATGTGTTGTTTAGGTTCAGTCCAATCTTTTCTGATCTTCTCTAGTAAGGCATTGGAATTATAAGCATGTGTATTTTGCATTTATCATCACTAGTCAATTAAGAAAAGCATTGCTTTAGCGTTATAATCTGTCAATCTATTCAAGACAGTAAACGTATCTTTATACTATTGTGAATCTTAATTTCAATTTTTTTGAAACCTGAACAGAATTTAAATTTGTTCACAACTAAAACGTTGAATTTTAGCTTATCTAATATTTTGGAAATTTTAGGAAGCATTAAGGGCCCTCTGGGATATAGCATTTCCTGAAGTTGAACTACATGGTTTGATATCCGAACAATGGAAAGAAATGGGTTGGCAAGGAAAAGACCCATCGACAGATTTCAGGTATTCCGTTAGACTTGTCTTCTTGCAAGCTTGGTTTTTATATTTTGCTTTTATCAAGGTAAACATCTCATGTTAATGATTGCAGAGGTGGAGGATTCATATCACTAGAAAATCTACTGTTCTTTGCAAGGACTTTTCCTGTAAGTTAAAGCACCATTATAGTCTTAACTGGTAAAATGACGTGTAAATCTTATATTTCTTACAATTTTTACATGCATGTCACTTTACCCTATGCTTGAAAAGATGTATTTTACTGTTTAAAAGTTAAAATGATAGTGCTTTTGATGTGGTCTGAAAGATTTGGGCATTATATATGTAAAAATTAAAGNTACTATAAATCATTGGATTTAACTAACAATAAGATTCGTTGTAGATCATTGCATGATTCTTTCTATATAGTAAAGGGACATGTACATACTTGCAATGCTTTGGCATATTTAGGTTCGCACAAAATTGAGGGGGGTTATGCTTTTACAGAAATATAACTATTTTCTTACATCAAGTTTACAAATTGTCAGAATTACTTAATATGACTATATAATTCTTAAACATATTTTGTTTGATTTGAATAGTGGCAGTCATTTTTCATACGCTCAATAGTTATTTCTGATTTTCTCAATCAGAGTTTCTTTTTATTTTAATGTAGAAAGCATTAATGGGGTGTTGAATGTTTGTTATATATCTTTTTGGCTCACTTGAAAATGGAGAGTGCTTGACTATTATTCTTTTGGATGTATTTGTGATTCAGGAAGAATGTCTCCAGAAACTACAAAGCCGATTAGGTGTTGTTTATGATAGTGCAAAGGTGGAACACCAGGTACTAAGTATAATTATGCCCCCCAAATCAAAATTTCACCCTTCATGTATGTGTTTCATGATTTCAAAATGACGAAATGTCTGGCCAAATCTTTAGCTTTGGCATTGGTGAAGAAACTGTTTGTTTCTCATATTGAGTTGTGTTGTGTAAACTTACAAGTATACTTTTACCCCAGTAAAATGAGTCTACATATTGTAGAATGTTTTAAAGTTTAGAGCATCTACTGCAAATCTAATTTGCAAAGTAATGCTTGGTTAAATCAAAAGCTATGCGATGCTTATTTTTATAGGTTTTTTAGATAAGATGCACCCAATTTAATGCAATAAAGGGCAAGAACAAACATGTATTAATTTTTGCAAGGAAGAAAACAAACTAATGCAATAATATTCAATTGCTATTAAAAATTTTGATTTCCTAATGAAATTATACAATGGGAAAGAAGAATCATGGAGATCATAATATTTTAGTCATTATTCTTATAATGAAGCTAAATATGTAATAAATCTTAAAAATATGAATCACGTTCTCATTACTACTTCCTGCCTTAGCTCTGCAGGGAAACAAAATGTGGGCCTTTTGAACCTTTGATTGACAGGATAGAGGTAAAGAAACAAAATAAAAGCACTATTTTACATTGTGGAACACCTATCAAAGGTTTACTTTACAATTTTTTTTCCTTCAATGTTTTGCCCTTCATGTTGAATTTAGATATTTTAATATTGAAATTCAATTAAAATCTTAACCCATCACGCGGCATATTATAAACNAGACGAAATCTGTGGTACATTAAAAGAACACCTTCAAAGAATGTTAACAATTAGAACTTCAAGTTGGCGTTGCTGGTATATAAATTGTATAACTTTTATTTGTCAAACTTTGTGGATGTATATATGTTATATTGTTACAGCATTGTATAGAGCCTAATCATGGAATTTGACGGGCGGATAGATTTAAGGCAACTTTAACTTAATTTCAAGAATTCATTCTGCATCCATCTTAAATTTTGTATTTCTTCATCCCAAAAAGATCTGAATTTCCTAGTTAATATAATTTATTGTTGAGATTATGGTAAGTTTAGGACTGACTAATTGGTCATTGTACTGAAGAAAGACTTCAAAACTTTTCCCCGACTGAACAATTTAACTGTTTTGATGCAAAACATTTGTCTAAACAAGCGAGGTCATAGGATGACAATAAAGGGAAGCATTGCAATTGAGCTTCAATTGAATACTTCCTACATTTCCTCATCATAGACTACAATAACGTACAACTAGCACAACGTATCTGGTTTTTAATTTCTTTTATTTAGGGTTTCTTCCAAAAACAAGAGCATTCTCTATGAGTAGGCCATCTAGAGGTTTGACTCTCTATTGTTTCATATAAGTTGTTGGGATGTCCTTATTGAGATGATTTATTTATGGAAAGTGTCAAAATGGTCCTCTAATTCTTTATTTGGGGTAAATTTAGTCTCACAATCTATAGAGTGTTAATTTAGTTTCCAGACTCTTTTAAAAGAAGCGAAAATAGGCCAGCCCATATTAAAATAGCCTTGGGGGCTAGTTTAACAGTTCAAGAGACTGGGACTAAAGCAGCCCCATATAAATAGATTATTTATGCATTTTACCCATTATTGACATCTCAATTTGCAAATGATGCTTTTGATCTGCTTTCAAAAATTGCATATTTGCATTCAATATCTAGAAGTATTACCTTATCTTTAATAATAATTACCAATAACCTGATTTGGTTACA
>JXCR01141790.1:139024-154951 GCA_002079205.1 Phalaenopsis hybrid cultivar | reverse complement strand
AATCTTAATTTCAATTTTTTTGAAACCTGAACAGAATTTAAATTTGTTCACAACTAAAACGTTGAATTTTAGCTTATCTAATATTTTGGAAATTTTAGGAAGCATTAAGGGCCCTCTGGGATATAGCATTTCCTGAAGTTGAACTACATGGTTTGATATCCGAACAATGGAAAGAAATGGGTTGGCAAGGAAAAGACCCATCGACAGATTTCAGGTATTCCGTTAGACTTGTCTTCTTGCAAGCTTGGTTTTTATATTTTGCTTTTATCAAGGTAAACATCTCATGTTAATGATTGCAGAGGTGGAGGATTCATATCACTAGAAAATCTGCTGTTCTTTGCAAGGAATTTTCCTGTAAGTTAAAGCACCATTATAGTCTTAAATGGTAAAATGAAGTGTAAATCTTATATTTCTTACAATTTTTACATGCATGTCACCTTACCTATGCTTGAAAAGATGTATTTTACTGTTTAAAAGTTAAAATGATAGTGCTTTTGATGTGATCTGAAATATTTGGGCATTATATATGTAAAAAGTAAAANAAACATCTCATGTTAATGATTGCAGAGGTGGAGGATTCATATCACTAGAAAATCTGCTGTTCTTTGCAAGGACTTTTCCTGTAAGTTAAAGCACCTTTATAGTCTTAAATGGTAAAATGAAGTGTAAATCTTATATTTCTTACAATTTACATGCATGTCACCTTACCTATGCTTGAAAAGATGTATTTTACTGTTTAAAAGTTAAACTGATAGTGCTTTTGATGTGATCTGAAAGATTTGGGCATTATATATGTAAAAAGTAAAGTTTAGGTGATAGATATGTAAATGTATAGAAATTGAGTGGTATGTACTTAAATGCCTCTTTTTTCTTTTAAAATATGCTTCAATTGTTATCGTTTTGCATGTTAAAGTTAGAAAGCTGAAATCTTTTTTATCAAAGAGCACTAATTTAGTATATTCGTCCACTCAGAAATCCTTTCAGGATCTTCTTCATAAAAGAGTGGGTAACCGATCGTTGTGGGAGTATCCATTTGCCGCCGCGGGTGTGAATGTAACATTCATGCTAATACAGATGCTTGACCTACAAGCTGGTTTGTATTCATGAGAACCATCCATCCCTTTAAAATGTGATTGTTTTTTTTCTCAATAAATTTCTTCAATTTCTTAGATTTAATAGAGGCGAAAACGATTTTTGTGCATCAAATTGAGTGGATGAAAAAATCATCATCTATTTTGTCTTTATATGCATCGCTTATGCCTTGCATTGTAACTTGCAGCAAAGCCAANAGATGCTTGACCTACAAGCTGGTTTGTATTCATGAGAACCATCCATCCCTTTAAAATGTGATTGTTTTTTTTTCTCAATAAATTTCTTCAATTTCTTAGATTTAATAGAGGCCAAAACGATTTTTGTACATCAAATTGAGTGGATGAAAAAATCATCTATTTTGTCTTTATATGCATCGCTTATGCCATAGCATTGTAACTTGCAGCAAAGCCAGGGACTATGATGGGAGCTGTGTTCTTAAAGATACTTGAAGGTACATAATTTTTTTTCTCAATTTGATATTGTTCGGTGTTACTTTTAGTTATTCGTTTACATTCATCTTATTGATCTGTTAGCAAAAATCTATCATTTATGCATAAATATCTATCATGACGAATACCATGTAATCATAAAATAATCATAAAGTGATGAAATACATTAACTTCAAGATCTCTATAATTTGATCAATTATATAAAAATCGCACAGGTGTATGNCATCCATCCCTTTAAAATGTGATTGTTTTTTTTCTCAATAAATTTCTTCAATTTCTTAGATTTAATAGAGGCCAAAACGATTTTTGTGCATCAAATTGAGTGGATGAAAAAATCATCATCTATTTTTTCTTTATATGCGTCGCTTATGCCTTAGCATTGAAACTTGCAGCAAAGCCAAGGACTATGATGGGAGCTGTGTTCTTAAAGATGCTTGAAGGTACATAATTTTTTTTCTCAATTTGAAATTGTTCGGTGTTACTTTTAGTTATTCGTTTACATTCATCTTATTGATCTGTTAGCAAAAATCTATCATTTATGCAGAAATATCCATCATGACGAATACCATGTAATCATAAAATAATCATAAAGTGATGAAATACATCAAGATCTCTATGATTTGATCAATTATATAAAAATTGCACAGGTGTATANTTGATATTGTTCGGTGTTACTTTTAGTTATTCGTTTACATTCATCTTATTGATCTGTTAGCAAAAATCTATCTTTTATGCAGAAATATCTATCATGTCGAATGCCATGTAATCATAAAGTAATCATAAAGTGATGAAATACAACAACTTCAAGATCTCTATGATTTGATCAATTATATAAAAATCGCACAGGTGTATAAATAATACGGCATAAAATATCTAAAAAAAAATAATCCATCTAGAGTGAAACCAATAAAGAATTTAAAAGTATACTAGAAGATCTAAACTTAAATCCTCCTCGACGTGGAATTGCCATGCACTGTTGTGCATGTGAAATGAAAGAGAAAACTTATCATTTTCTTGCTCTAAAAGCCCAAACTGAACACCGGAAATCATCCACTAAACTATGAGAATCTCTATTTACGTCTCTTTTTATTCTCTCAAAAACTCCTGCACACTCAATGACATGTGATTTGTGCTTTACTCCAAATACAGTCAGCACAAAACCTAGGCCTATTAACGCTTTTATGAATTATAGGACTAAAATAGACTTATCGAAACAATCAAGGAACTACTTTGATACTTTTATTAGTCAATCCATCAATTCCAAAAATGCCTCTGTTATTAGACCATCGCAAATCATATAGGCTATCTTCTCTCCGGNATCATCCACTAAACTATGAGAATCTCTATTTACGTCTCTTTTTATTCTCTCAAAAACTCCTGCACACTCAATCACATGTGATTTGTGTTTTACTCCAAAGACAGTCAGCACAAAACCGAAGCCTATTAACACTTTTATAAATTATAGGACTAAAATAGACTTATGGAAACAATCAAGGAACTACTTTGATACTTTTATTAGTCAATCCATCAATTCCCAAAATGCCTCTGTTATTAGACCTTCGCAAATCATATCGGCTATCTTCTCTCTGCAAAATCTAAAATATTCACATTCAACGCAAGTGAAAAACAAAAGCTTAAAAGAAATTTTATTGAAACTTCTTGTATATCCCTCCAGCAACCCTTTTTATAGCCATAACATTTCCCCTGAAATAATTAGGATCGATAATTCTAAAAATCTTTGAAATATCGTGAAGCAATATTACCTGATCCTCCAGATAATCGCAAGTAACAGCAACAGGACTCCTCCCTGAAGATTCACAACCATAGAAATCCAAAAGCGCAGACTATAGAATCCTGTAACAGGAGAAAACAGTATAGTTAGGTCAATAGGCTCTAAAAACTCAAGACAAAAAAAACAGAACTCTGATTGTTTTTCACTTGCGTTGAATAAGACGAATATGGCATATCCCGAGTGCTACTTACGGCCCAGTGGCCGAACAACAACAACCTGACCCAAACAGAGAACCACATCAAATATTGAGGGCCACAACCCAATCAATCAGTATTGGAGACCAAGTTGATACGGTGAGGTGAATGTTCACAGCATTAGAGAACACAACTCATTTTTGTTGGGATCATCATAGGCATTTTAAAATATTAAAAATTAAATTGAAATTTTGTGAAAGAAACTACAAACCTGTTATCAACTAAGCTGAATCAGAAGTCTGATTGTAAATTTGCATTTCCATTGCTCTATCCAATTCTTCAAGATTGACTCATCTACCTTGTTCTTCTCTTGGTATATTTACCTACATGCATCACAAAGTCTTATTTATTTATAGGTCTAACTACTAAACTTTCATATTTACATGCATAACACTCTATCTTTGACATCACATCAAAAATATCGCTATCAATAATCTTTTTAAAAGAGAAATACACATTTCCATGCATAGGCTTTTAATACCTATAAATATCAAACTTTAGGTGTTACATATGCAAATGCATAAGAATTGTAGGTATGTATGTAAATTTCCCTTTTTTTCTTTTATATTTTCTATTGCCCGTAGTTTGTACGAGTACCGATCCAACAGGCTCTATAATATAATCATTTTTGCTCTATTTTTTTTTTAATTTTAGGACATTCATTTTAGCACTCTCTTCTTCATGGCATTGAATGGATTATCTGAATTTTATATTGCCAACACATAAATCCATAAAATATAGCCATTTTAATTGCAATGGATAAAAATTTATATTCTCCTATTGCATAAATCTATGACATAAGTGAATTTTCATCTTAATTTTTCGACAGAAGACGAGCGGACCTTTGATCTTCTATATTGCATTTCTTTCAAGCTGATGGATCATCAATGGCTCACCATGAATGCTTCCTATATGGACTTCAATGTAAGCAAAAAAAAATCCCTTGATTTATTACACATTACATGATTACATCCAAATCTTGGGGTGATAATGGGTAGAGCTTAATTAAAATGGTTTGAACTTGAATTTTTATATTTTTATTTTTGCTCCAATCAAATTCAAACGGAGTCGAGTTGACTGTCGTACTACTTCAAAGATGAAAAGAAATCTATCATCCATACAATTCATTTTGATTACATAGTTTTCAAATATATGATGGGACTAATTTTTTTATCACTTTTTGCTATTTTTTAATCATTAATCAAATCTGATAAAAAGAAATGGATGATTTACAATGGTACTCATTTAAAGTCTTCACTTCTCAATAATTTTTTGAGGCATTTACATACTCTTTTGTATTTATTTACCGAACACCTGGATTTCATATTTACATGTATAACACTCAAATCTTTAATACATAAAGAATACCACTCTTAGTAACTTCTAGAAAGTGAAATATGTATTTGCAAGCATAGATTTATGACATCAAATATCAGAAATATAAACATCAAANATGGTACTCATTTAAAGTCTTCACTTCTCAATAATTTTTTGAGGCATTTACATACTCTTTTGTATTTATTTATCCAACACCTGGATTTCATATTTACATGTATAACAGTCAAATCTTTAATACATAAAGAATACCACTGTTAGTAACTTCTAGAAAGTGAAATATATATTTGCAAGCATAGATTTATGACATCAAATATCAGAACTATAAATATCAAACTTTAGGTGTTAGATTTGTAAGTACATCAGAATTGTGAGGTATGCCTGTAAGTTTTCCTAATTCTAGTTTAGAACAAGCTAAAATACAATTGATTACATCAAGCTAGTTTTGACCACAGGAGATTATTACAATCTCCACTCATGTTCTCATCCAANGAAATTTTATTGAAACTTCTTGTATATCCCTCCAGCAACCCTTTTTATAGCCATAACATTTCCCCTGAAATATTNTGGAAACAATCAAGGAACTACTTTGATACTTTTATTAGTCAATCCATCAATTCCCAAAATGCCTCTGTTATTGGACCTTCGCAAATCATATAGGCTATCTTCTCTCTGGAAATTCTAAAATATTCACATTCAACGCAATTGAAAAACAAATGCTTAAAAGAAATTTTATTGAAACTTCTTGTATATCCCTCCAGCAACCCTTTTTATAGCCATAACATTTCCCCTGAAATAACTAGGATCGATAATTCTAAAAATCGTTGAAATATCGTGAAGCAATATTACCTCATCCTCTAGATAATCGTAAGTAACGGCTACAGGACTCGTCCCTGAATACTCACAATCATAGAAATCCAAAAGCGCAGACTATAGAATCCTGTAACAGGAGAAAACAGTATAATTAGGTCAATTTGCTCTAAAAACTCAAGTCAAAAGAAATAGAACTCTGATTGTTTTTCACTTGCGTTGAATAAGACGAATATGGCATATCCCGAGTGCTACTTACTGCCCAGTGGCCAAACAACAACAACCTGACCCAAATACAGAACCACATCAAATATAGAGGGCCACAACCCAATCAATGAGTATTGGAGACCAAGTTGATACGCTGAGGTAAATGTTCGCAGCATTAGAGAACATAACTCATTTTTGTTGAGGTCATCATAGGCATTTTAAAATATTAAAAATAAAATTGAAATTTTGTGAAAGAAACTACAAACCTGTCATCAACTAAGCTGAATCAGAAGTCTGATTGTAAATTTGCATTTCCATTGCTCTACCCAATTCTTCAAGATTGACTCATCTACCCTGTTCTTCTCTTGGTATATTTACCTACATAATTCTTATTTATTTATAGGTCTAACTACTAAACTTTCATATTTACATGCACAACACTCTATCTTTGACATCACATTAAAAATATCGCTATCAATAATCTTTTTCAAACCGAAATACACATTTGTATGCATAGGTTTTTAATACCTATAAATATCAAACTTTAGGCGTTAAATATGCAAATGCATAAGAATTGTAGGTATGTATGTAAATTTCCCTTTTTTCTTTTATATTCTCTATTGCCCGTAGTTTGTACGAGTACCGATCCAACAGGCTCTATAAAATAATCATTTTTGCTCTAATTTTTTTTTTATTTTAGGACATTCATTTTAGCACTCTCTTCTTCATGGCATTGAATGGATTATCTGAATTTTTTATTGCCAACACATAAATCCATAAAATATAACCATTTTAATTGCAACGGATAAAAATTTATATTTAAATTTATATTCTCCTATTGCATAAATCTATGACATAAGTGAATTTTCATCTTAATTTTTCCACAGAAGACGAGCGGACCTTTGATCTTCTATATTGCATTTCTTTCAAGCTGATGGATCATCAATGGCTCACCATGAATGCTTCCTATATGGACTTCAATGTAAGCAAAAAAAAATCCCCTGATTTATTACACATTACATGATTACATCCAAATCTTCGGGTGATAATGGGTAGAGCTTAATTAAAATGGTTTAAACTTGAATTTTTATATTTTTATTTTTGCTCCAATCAAATTCAAACGGAGTTGAGTTGACTGTTGTACTACTTCAAAGAAGAAAAGNAAGCAAAAAAAAAAAAAAAAAAAAAACTTCTATTCCCTTGATTTATTACACATTACATGATTACATCCAAATATAAATTTTTGAACAAGAAATTTGCATGTCAAATCTTGGGGTGATAATGGGTGGAGCTTAATTAAAACTTGAATTTTTATATTTTTAGTTTTGCTTCAATCAAATTCAAACGGAGTCGAGTTGACTGTCGTACTACTTCAAAGATGAAAAGAAATCTATCATCCATACAATTCATTTTGATTACATAATTTTCAAATATATGATGGGACTAATTTTTTTATCACTTTTTTGCTATTTTTTAATCATTAATCAAATCTGATAAAAAGAAATGGATGATTTACAATGGTACTCATTTAAAGTCTTCACTTCTCAATAAGTTTTTGAGGCATTTACATACTCTTTTCTATTTATTTATCCAACACCTGGATTTCATATTTACATGTATAACGCTCAAATCTTTTAACACATAAAGAATACCACTGTTAGTAACTTCTAGAAAGTGAAATATATATTTGCAAGCATAGATTTATGACATCAAATATCAGAAATATAAACATCAAACTTTAGGTGTTAGATTTGTAAGTGCATCAGAATTGTGAGGTATGCCTGTAAGTTTTCCTAATTCTAGTTTAGAACTAGCTAAAATACCATTGATTACATCAAGCTAGTTTTGACCACAGGAGATTATTACAATCTCCACTCATGTGTACAGGCGGTGATGAAAGCCACCAGGCGACAGTTGGAGCGCGAGCTTCTGCTAGAAGACATACAGCGTTTGGAAGACCTGCCGTCATTTAGGCTGCTTCTTCGGTAATTATTATTCCGACTCCGCTAACTTTAATTTAGTACGAGTGGAAAAGGGAGAGTTAACTATGCTTTCCAGAAACTACATGCTTCTTCTAGGAAATTGTTAAGTGATGTATAAAGCAGATGACTGTTTTCTTTGGATTGTAAGAATTATAGTTTGATTTAAGTGAGTGTGGTGTTGATGTGAGTGATTAAATAATAATAATGATAATAACAATATTTTTTTTTACTTATATGTATCATATCTAAATGTTATGGTTGTGTTTTTTAGGGAGACATTTAATAAACAATCATTATTATTTTATAAAAGTAGGTTTTAATTTTTCATACAACTGATTTCTTTTCATATGATGGTCAAATTAAATGTCTTGAAATTACTTCTAGTATTTAGAAAGGTAAGAAAAATTGAATGAATACTTAGTGTTGTAATGTGTAATAGGACATCAAAATTTTAACAATGGCATCAAAAATATCACAATTGTTATCTTTGATGCATGCTATAAAATTTGCGACAGTAGAATAGCAGATTATCATCTTAGTATTGTATGAAGATTCAACGCACATTTAGAAGAGTGAAAACAATTAATAATGGTACCAAAAGTTTTTACATGAAAAATTCGAAAAAGAAAAAATTAAGGGTATGGCCTAGCTGAAGAGTTTCACTATAAAGTGATGATTACATTTGAAACTACTTGTCCCACAAGCAGGAAAGGATTATTAGGCTTCCCAAGTTACTACAACGACGTGTTGATGAATTTGTTGCTAGGAACGGACGTCGACCGATAACGACTGACGGCGTTTGGTTGGTGGTAGTTGTTGCGATCGACGTTGGTCAGTGGTGGTTGACGGTGGTCGACGACGATCAACAGTAGTCGAGATTAGTGGTGGTGGGCGACGATCAACGAAAATCGACGACGGTTGGTGGTGGTTGATGACGGTCGGCAATGGTATTGCTAGACTTCACATTCTTTTAAAAGTTTCAATCTCTTCCTCAGATCTCAAGCTATTCTCCTCTCTAATGAGACTGATGAGGCTATATTTATAGTGTTTTGGGGTTATCTAATGCAGGAATAAGAACAATTTTGATCGTACGTTTTGAAGAGTGTCATTCGATCAGATGGTGTTTGATGGACATTTGAGTGTCTTAACGATGTCGAAATTGAGCGATTTTAAGCTCGCTAGATTCGTCTTATCGAGACGCTCGATTCAACTATAAACTTGTTTGATTCGGTATTCGTTTGACCTTACAAATATGTTTGGAAAACTTTCAAGAGTGGTAATTACTTGATCTGGGCTTGACTTGACTCAGATTGGACTAATTTTGATATCATTAGGTCTATCCAGTTGAGTCGGTCAGATCAATTGTATGTTTGCTGAAATCGAAGCTCTAGATGACCTTTTATCGAAGTTTGAATATTTATTTTTCAAAAGGTTGCATTTATAGTATATATATATTAAAAGATGGACGGCAACGTGTGTATGTCTAGCCCATATGGCTAATTCAACCTAAATGGATTTGAATCCAGGACAGTGGGGACTTACGCTGAAGCTGCTATCCAACGACCACCAATATGGGTGTAAACGAGTCGAACACGAGCGAGCCAGGTCTCAGCTCGTGTTAGGTTCGACTCATTAAAAAATACAACTGTCCGTGTTCGATTTGTTTGCTTAGCGAGCCGAATGCTAGTAAAAATCTATTTTGACATCCCTAGTCATGCATTCAGCCGTTATGGGTGTAATCGAGCCAAACTTGAGGGAGTTCATACTCTGCTTGTTAAAAAATATCCTTGTTCGTGTTCAGCTCGTTTTTATATCGAGCTCAAAAAATTGTTTGTGTTTGTCTTGATTGCTTATCGAGTCAAACACGAGCTATTCACGAATAATGAACTATTCTGACAACTCTAATCACATGGTCATATGATGTTAATGATAGGTTAAGATTTAAATCTTGTTATTTATGATAAAATATTAATTTAAATAGAATTTAATCTATTTTTAATCTATTTTTAATCAGTAATTTTGATTGATTTCAAATCTTTGTAGCGTTGTGGTCAATTAAACTATTGAAAAATAATATTAATTATATATATAATTATTTCGAATCAAAACGAGCTGAACATATATATCGAGCACAAAAAAAAATTATTTGTGTTCGGCTCATTTGATTAGCTACCGAATCAACACGAGTTATTTAATAAGTCGAACACAAGCTGTTCGCAAACAACGAGCTGTTTCGACAGCCCTAGCCACTGGTTGTGCACTATTAAAATTTATATAAGAATAATATAAATTCTTATATAGTAAAACAATTGAACTTAGCTCAGTTTGTCATGGGTAAGGTGGGAGGTTCGAATCCTACTCTCACCATTTAAATGACGTTTTTGTCTAACGACCCGTGTTGTCCTCTGCGGGCCCGAGAAGTGGGCTAATGAATTTGGACCCGCTGGTCTGTAATGTCATTACGCGCCTGGGAACTGTCCCACCAATCAGGCCTATGAGCCCGCGTTGTTTCCCGTGAGCCCAGGTTGGACGATCCAGCAGAATTGGGATCCAAGGAGCTAGATTTAACCATGGGACTTGAATCGGCATAAAAGCTGGACCAGCAAGAGCAAAACTATTGTCGAAAAAATGGGTCTCTGGAATTAGACTGGATATGGTGGAAAATAGAAGAATCTGAGTAGTTTTTTAGCAGATTTTGGAAGTTTTTTTCTTAAACAGCTACTTTTTTTTTTATAATGAGAAAATTTGGAAGGTTCAAATGTGAGAATATGAAAAGATTTTTATTTTTCTTTCTTTTTTTTTAAAATCAATTGCTAGGAGTTCACCTTGAGCCTATAAATAGTGGTCATTGATGAGTGAAAGAATCACAAGTGAATAGAAGGAGAAAGAGAAATAGAGGAAAAGAGGTAGAGAAATTCAGTTCAAAGAGAGGGAGAGAGAGTTAGTGGAAGGAGAAAAAAAAATATTGTACTGAAAGTTATCTCCGATCCTACCATGAAAGACCTCTGGGATTTTTTCTTTCTCTCGTGGAGAAGCAAGAAAAAACTGTTTTGAATGTTATGTCTGACCTTACCACGCAGGATCTCCTGAATTTTCTTTCGCAATTTTCCCTCGTGGGGAAGTAGAAGAAAACTGTCTTGAATATTATCCTCGATCTTGCCACACAAGACCTCCAAGATTTTTTTTTCGCAATTTCTTTCGTAGGGAAGAAGGAGAAAATTACCCCAAAAGTTATCCCCAACCCTTCCACGCAGGACCTCCAAGATTTTTGTCGTAGCTTTTTCTAGGACAGTTGGGATGGTGATATCTGGGGAAACTCACCCTACCGAGAACCAGAGGGAGAGTAAGAACTTGAAGGATGAAGCATTAAACTTGGCAAAGAGCAATCTGATTTTGTTTCGAATAAAGTATTATTTTACGAGCAATATGGTGGTAAAATTATCAACCGCTATCGTTCAAACATATTCCCCTCCCTCATGGTATATTGTCGTTTATGACGCTGTCTTGCAAACTGGTTTGCAGTTTCCACCAGCTCCTAAGCTAACAGAGATTATGAAGGTCACTGATGTGTGCATTGCCCAGTTCTCTTATCGAGCAATGATTGTCATTATTGGATTGATTGTCTTCTTCAAGAAGTACGGGTCAAAGTTGACGTCGGAAATCTTAGCCCTGCTAGGCGTGTTTAGTAGCGATATGGAATATCGTATGTTGTTTAGGAACAAAACATTGAATTTCCTATTCAGAGATGCAATGAGGCAATGGTCTGTGAGATTTTTCTTTGCATAGAATGACTAGGGTTTTATGAAAGGCGAGGGAAGTTTCAACGGCTGCTTGTCTCTCTCCAAACCACCAAGGATGAAATATTACTTATGTTGAGATTTCATGATCTTAAATAGATGCAGTTTGAAGTGCAAGGCATTTATGAATTTGTAAAAGAGGATTTATTTTTCAAGGTCAAACTTTCATTTCACCATGAGCGATTGTTGACCTCACTTTTGGTTGAAGTTTAGTTTTCCCACTTTAGTTGCCTAAGGTCTAGCCATAAGACTTTCCTGTTGACTATTCTTAGAAAACTAGAAAAGGAACACTCACTATTAGAAATTCTAAACTCCTCCTTTCTCAACTTGAAGTTCCACATATTTGTCTTAACCTCTAGCACTTAGTAGGTGGGGTCAGTATGGAGGATCTCAAGAGGAGCCCCATAGGACTGTTTGACCTTAGCGTTGTCCCTAGGTGTTGGTCTGGATTTAGTTCACTCACTACACTCACCATCACCTATATCCACTCACAACCCTAAACCCAATCCCTTGATCTTTTAAAAGACTCATGTAGATGGTCCCCTACACCCACTAATCCTAGGACTAGGGTTTAGCTAAGACCAGCACAAAGAGAACCCAAAATGGGGATTCCATTTGTCCATAGCTCATCTATAGTGGTAGACACCCCAATTGTACCAAAATGTCTAACTTGGTCTTTTGCTCCTAAATCCATTCAAATTACCTAAATGTCCTTAAACCCCAAATTTGGTCAAAATCCTCAAATTCACCCAAAATACTCAAATTTGTTTAAAAATCATTTCAAACCATTTCAAAATATCCAAATTGCCCAAAACCACCCAAAATGCTAAATTACCAAAATACCCTCAAAATTGCCAAAATTACAAAAATACTCCCTGGAATGATGGATGTTGGATGGTGATGCTTCATTGTTACGAGTATTGAGTCTCGCAAGTACTTTAGTGATGAGATTACAGTTTTCCACAAACAGTGCCAAACTGACGTGTGCTAGAAAATTCAAGGCATTAGAGTATCAGATTATCATTTTAGTGTGGTACGAAGATTCAACCACACTTAGAAGAGAAAAAAAATAATGAAGCCTGAAGTTTTTACGTGAAAATTCTGGAAAGGGGAAAACCATGGGGCTTGGCCTAACCGAAGAGTTCCACTATAAAAGATGATTACAGTTGCAGCCATTTGCCCCACAGGCAAGAAATCATTAATAGGCTCTCAAGTTACAATGTCATCATGTTGATGAATATTTTGCTAAGAACGGGCAGTGACCAACAGTTATTAACGACGTTCGATCAGTGGTGATCGATAGTGGTTGACGCAATAACTTTTTGCGGTGGTCGATGGGGATTGTCAGTGATTGACGACGGTCGGTGATAGTCGATGAAGGTCAGTGATGGTTGACGACGGTCGACAACGGTGGTGTTGAACTTCAGCTCATTCTTAAAGCTTCAAGCTCTTCCTTAGATCTCAAGCTCTCTTCCTCCCTCATGAAAGGGGTGAGACTCTATTTATAGTGTTGTAGGTGAAATTAATGCGAAAATATAGACCACTTTGATCAGACAGTCTGAAGAGCTTCATTCGATCAGACGGCATTTGATGCACATTAGAGTACCTTAACTATGTTGGAACTGAGCGATCTTGAGCTCATTGGATTTGGCTTGTTGAGATGCTCGATTCAATTATAAGCTTGCTAGATTCAACATTTGTTTGACCTTCCAAATGTGTCCGAAAAACTTCCAATATTGGTTTAACAACCTGATCTGTGCTTGATTTGACTCAGATTGAACTAATTTTGATATCTTTGGGTTCGTTCCATTGAACCTGTCAGTATGGCCTTAAGTTTACTTAAATTGGAGTTCTAGATGACTTTTTATTGAGGTTTGAATATTTCTTGTTCAAAATATTGTCTTGACAATCGTGTTATGCCTCAAAATTCGTGACAGATGATGAAATTTATTAGAGTCGTATCAATTTTTTAAAAATTTAATTATAGTTTTTTATTAATAAATTTATGATAACAAGGCTTTAGAATTATAAATATTAAACTTCAGGTGCTAGATATGTAAATACATAAGAATGGTGTAGTATATATGTAATTTTTCTTTTTATTTAATGACAGTTGATAAATTATTTCATCGTTTTAACCAAACATATGTTATAATGTGTTTGTTTCAACATTTTGCAAATTAAAATTATGGCATTATGTGAGCTGAGAAAAACAATTGGGAGTTGAATGTCTTTTCTTGGAAAAAAAAATATTACATCCAGATGATCTACATTTGGAAAGCTTAAGAAAAGAAGAAAATATTACATCAGGAGTCCTGATACAGTTTCATGTGCGGATGATGATATTTAGGTGTTATTGGTAGTATTGTGGTGTTATTTTGGTAAAATAACACCACAAAAATAACACCACAATACTACCAATAACACCTAAATATCATCATTCGCACATGAAACTGTATCAGGACTCCTGATGTAATATTTTCTTCTTTTCTTAAGCTTTATTGTTTTGCGGTCAGATTTTTCACATTATATTTTTATTTTGTAGCAAATTGGTTAACTTTTATCATCATAACTTATTAAAAAATAGGTTAAGTTTACAAAAATTATGTATGTGATGAAATCATCTAAAACATTGATTTATACTTGTTGGATCCTAAATTGTTGTGTGGATCAAGCTCAAGGAATAAAGTGTTGATCGAATGAAAGGAAAAAAGAATCATAAATAATACCCAAATAATACTTTGTGCATGATGATTTGTGTTGTGTCTCTCCCTAGAAATATTTTTTTTATTTATATGTTATAGAAAAGGCATTGTAAATTACATGATTACTCTCATTTAATTAAGACATTATAATATTTTTTTAGTCAGATTACACTTTTACATATTTCTAACTAAAAGGGAGAAATTTTGGCCTTGTAATTGTTGTTGGTGTCGTTCCATATATGTAACCACTATTGACATTGCTTCGTATTCGTAATTGCCTAGCTGATCACCTAGTATTTATTCGGTCGGTCACAAATCATTCGGTCAGATGAACGATCTTTGGTCGCCATTCTCCGGAGGACTCTGTGTATAGACTCATTAGCCATGGAAAGGAGAGTTCCATCACGCATAGGGTTCATTACTATAATCTGACATGCAGCTTACCCTCAGTCGATGAGTATATAAAAAATGAATTCTCTCCAATTGGTTGTTGATTTTTTCTAATGGCATATGTTGATTGTGTAGGCATCGGTGCGAGCGAGCGGTGTTCCTTGAGTCGGTCAGTTGTTTGCTCGGTCAGCTTTAGAGGTCGATTGCTATAATAACGAGTTTTCGTACATCAACTCTCTTAGTGTGATGTACGAATACATTAATGATGTACAATGATAAATTATATTACGGTAAATATAATTTTAATAAAGAATATATCTATTTGAAAGTATTTATATCAAAATTTAAGTACATACATTAATAAAATTTTTATTATAGATGAAATCACAATTCGAAAATTTTAAATATTTAAAATATTTTCTAGATAACAATAAAATTTGAAAAATACATGAATGGTAATGAAGTCGTAATGAAAGTTTGAAATTGAATTTATTTTTTTAACAAATATTTGATTACGAGGAAAAATTATACGCAGAATAATTTTAGATGGTTAAATATTTTCTTATATGTTGCATGATAACTCTTCTTTCTTTTTCAACAAAATAATAATTTCATTTGATATTAGAAATCTTGTGTATTCTTACTTATATTTTATATTGGTACATTAAAAGGATACCTTATAATTGCTGAGGGATTATTTGGAATTATTTTTTATTTTTTATTTTTATTTTTATTTTTAGTCTATTTTGTTTCTTTGTCCTATTTTTAAAAAATGTATTCGATATAGTTATGCTCTAGATGTTTTTAAAAATATAAAATATAAAATATATTTGGTTGAATTTTTTTAACAAAAAATTATATTTTTTTATAAAACAGTGTTCACGTGCGCTCTAATATTAATCTCTACCACCCATAGCGTATAAGACGTCTTCCTTGTTTCTCCCACATGAAGCATTATTTGTGGGCAAGCGACGAGTGAGCTTTGGGCGGCTGTTGCGACTACAACTGGTTGGCAGCGGCGGTGGTCGGCGTTTACAGGAAGACGGCGGCGACGACGATGGAGGCGGTGGAGACAACTGACATCTATGAACAAGCGGTGGCGGCAGCCTACAACTGCAAGCGGGTGGCTGGCAACGACAGCTGTTGTGAGAAGTCAGCGGCGGCGAATGTCAGG
>JXCR01141790.1:88624-138972 GCA_002079205.1 Phalaenopsis hybrid cultivar | reverse complement strand
GGCGAATGACAGGCGGGCGATGGCGGCCTGCTACGATAGTGGGCCACGGTGGCCAGCAGCGGAGCACGACGGCTGGCGGGAAGCAGATCGTGATGGTTGGCGGGCGATGGAGTCTTGCAGAGATAATGCTCCGAAAAATATATTTTTAAAACGGAAAAAAAAAATATGTGTTTTTGATGTTTTGAATACAAGCCCCGTATGTTTTAGAAATAAAATTAAAAAAAATGAAAATGAATAAACAAACAATATTTTTGAGTTTGTTTCTTTTTTTTCAAAAACAGAAAAGAGAAAACAGGAAGTGATCATAAATAGTGCCTAAGCATTAGCTTGCACTTAAGAAAGCTTAGGGTTATATGGGATTTTTTAAAATTTTATTTTTAAGAATTTATTTGTTCTGTACGTTACGGAATTTATGCAAATTAGACGCTAATATGGTGATAATCTGATAAAAATGTTTTCTTGCAGCGAATTTGTGTCTAACATATAGTCCTCGCAAAAAATATGTTTGGAAATACAATTAGCATCAAAAGTGTCCTACGCAAACATCTTGCTTTGACTTTAGCGTCAGACATTATCGACGTTAACCAGCTTCGGTGCTCCCCGCACCGATGCAAATGTTAACTACAAAGTTTGCATCCAATTTTGATGAACACAAATGTGCGTCGTGATTTGCTTCAACTGTAAATGTCGGAGAAATTGTTTAGCGTCAAAATATATCGAAAAGCATCGAAAATTATAGAAGACATTACCGTCGAAAATGTCCTTCACAAATTCGATGTAAAATTGTAACAATTTATATATATATATATATAAAATAACGATGAGAGTTTTGCTATTTGTACACAACGAATACGAATATCATAAATATTTACTTATCCACTATCATAAGGCATAATTTATCGCACAAATAAGTACCGACAAAGAAAATAAATGTAATTTAACAAAAAAATAATCTAAATGAATAAAAATTCACATCTAAACACAGAATATAGATACAAATAATAATATATTTACATACTCAATAAAAAAAATCACATAAACCCTACGGGGCATCATCATCACTATCCTCGCCCTCCTCTACCTCATCCTCCTCAACCATAGAACTCATAGGTCGTTTGCCACAATGATCTACAACATGCTCTATTAGTCATGTTAAAGTGTCACCGACTCTCTGATGGATCTCACATAGTAAACACATCTCATCTTTCATAAAGTGACACAACGGACAACTTGCCCATGCTTTGATAATAATAATATCGTACCATTCAGAAGAGCATGGGACCGCTTGTCCTCAAATGTAATTCCCTTCATGCTCAGGTAGTACACCATCCCATTCTTTTTTTTCGCCGCCTACCTCCAAATCTCAAAACCAGACTGTGCATTGCTAGACTGGCTATCGTTGTTACTAGCAGTTGTCGGGATCCAGCTCTCCCTCTGGCTAAAAATGTCTCGAATGTGCTCTTACTCCTGTTACATAACATTAATAATGTACAAAAATGTAAAAAAATGTTTTATTTACTTACATTGACATATTGAGAGCGGTCAGAGATCTACTGTTGCAACCCTGAGCATTGATGTGTCCAGATATTCTACTCTATAGCTGTGCGCACGCGGCCAAGCTCCTGAGCCCGTGAACATAAAAAAAATATTAAGTACCAAAAAATTGTATTTTTGAAGTGTTGAGTATTTAACAAATTGTATCAGCTTCTGCTAGTGCTTCATGTGCAAGACTGAGTCCCCAATGAAGAGTACGATGCCCTTGCCCTCCACCCACAAACCCCCAACCCTGACCTCTTATTATGCTAGTTGGTTGTCCTTTTGGCCCGGGCTCTTGTCAATTGAGTTGGGTAGCTCCCTCTTCATATATCCTGCGGTGAACATATCACTCAACTGAAGTGTGCCTCAAACCTCAAAAATATGACAGATCAGCTAGTGACGCTCCAACAACCAATGAAAGGACTTCTGCAAATTAAAAATTATGTAATATTTATTAATATAATAAAAGCAGTTGAAATTATAATTAGAATTCTAATAAAATAATCCTACCTCAAACTCTTTGAACCACATGTCCCATCTCGATTAGATTTCCTTTCAAAAGTGATACAGAGAATCAAATATACTCTTGATGATTTTTGTGATGTGCATGATGGGCGTCCAAGAGAGATAAAACCTAAAATAAAAATATTAGTTACACAAAATTTTGAAAAGATCGTTGAACTTATTACAATGTAAACAACAACTTTAAATTCTCTCTCCAAGTCAATGAATACCCGTCCGAAGGTGTTCTGCCTTAGACTAGCTAGAACAAAGGGGCCTTGTTCATCAGAGGAGGGAGGTAGTTGCTAAGGGAGAGGTCGTGGTTGAGTAGGAGGTAGTGGCCAATTGGGAGGTGGTGGCTGGGTGCTCAAAATAAAAGGTGTGTGTGGGGCTGCAGTGGAAGGAGCAAGTGGTCAGAAGGTAGTAGCAAACCTGATTGAAGTGATGATAGAGGGTGTGGGAGGGCTACAGTGGCAATTATGCTACTAATCAACACAACATTGGTGTTGTTGTGTAAGGTAGAGCATGATACTAATTTCTTTGTCGTTTTATAAGTAATCGGGCCCATCGGGGGAGCTTAGTGAGGTAGCTGATTTCCACTACAAGAAAAAGTCATATGAAACAACAAGAAAGACATTAATAAAATTGGTAATAAGGGAAAAAATTAAAATAACAAAAGTAAACATAAAAAGTATAATATAAGAAACAAAAAAAAAGTTGAAGTGTCGCATCAAAATAAGAAATATGTAGTAACTACATGTAAAAATAGAAAATGTAAAAGCACGAATGTACATTACAAACATTATGAAATGTATAAAACTACTATTAGAAGAGATAACATCAGAAAGAAATCAAAATCTAAACATAAATAATACTCTTAGTCTATTTCATTAAAGGAGTTAGTTGACGATGAACTTAAAAATTTCTTCATTTATATCATCATCATTGTCACCCATAATTTGAAAAACCACTTCATAAGTCCCTGTGATATCCTTTGGAGAAAATATTTATTCGATAGAATTAAGCTGAATATGAAAATTTGATATGGCTTTCTAATTGTGATCAGGTTCAATAATAGTTTGCATCTCAATAGTTTTGGACGTACGCTTTTGGGCTATCACGCGGAGTTTGCTTTATGAAAGTTCTCCATGTTCTTTCTCTTATTCGTCCACCTTCGTTGTATGTTTCTTTTTTTTTTCAGATTCTTATCTTCTGCCGATCATCTATATGATCTGGAATAAAGATTTATTCAGAAAAAGAAATCATACGATGATAGACAAGTAGGCGCTCAAAAAAGAAAGAGAGAAAAAGAATGAAAACAACCACACAATTTATATGTATTATGTATCCAAAGCCCAAACATCAAATTTTTCACACATTTCATTATTTTTATACAGTATATTTATATAACACCCAAATTAACTTCAAATTTTTTTCATAAAAACACAACTCTTGTGTATTACATGTCTAACAACTAAACTTCAATATTTACATACAAACCACACAATTCTTATGTATTACATATCTGGCTCCGAAACTTCTTTTTTTGTAAAAAAAAAAAAGAATTCAGAAAAAATAATAATGAGAAGATTTGATTAACAGAGGAGAATTTTACTGGAGTCTCAAGTGGAAGACGACATGCCAGAGACATGATCTCACCGGTGAAAGCTCCCTAGCAAGACAGACGCTTGACAGAGAAACACAATCATCGAAATCGAATGCTATTAAACAGTAAAGAGCGTGAATGAGGCATGATTATACTTTTAGGGCATATGCGTTAGATTAGTGTTGAACAATTTCAATGGAAATCAAATAACATTAAAAATAATGTCTTACAGTTCAATGTTATTATGTTATGTTGACAATTTATTGACGCTAAATTTGACATAAAATATTTGCATCAACAAATTGGTGATGCTTAAGTCGGTGCAAATAGTTTGTGTTAAAAGTATTCAACGCGCAAGTCATCCCTAATCTTTTATGACAAAAAAAAATATATTAAATTTTGCACCGAAAAATTGCTTATGTTAAATCCAATGCTAATTAGTTAATTTCCTACAAAAAACAGATGATTGTTTTCTTTGCTGAGAATGTTGTTAAAATATTATAAGAATTATAATTTGATTAATAGTGGATGTGGTATTGATACGAGTGATCAAAAAATAATGATATTGTTAACAATGTATTTATTTATTTATTAATAAGATATTTAGAGGCTATTTGGGATCAATTTTTATTTCTTGTTTTTTGTTTTTGAAAACAATAAATAGGAAACAAATAGAGAAATAGTGTTTGTTTATTTATTTTTCTTTTTCTTTTTTTTTGTTTTTTTTATTTTAAGGGGCTACATCTCTATTTTTTAAATACTCAAACCATGAAAAACATGTTTTTACCTATTTTTAAAATACCGAAAACAAGCCTGACACGTCTCCCTCGGGATAAAGTCGATGATGCCCAAAGCTCACGACCTATTCCTCTCTCTACTCCTCACCCTAGCTCTTACCCGCAGGCTCAGTAGCTCTTTCTCTCTATCATGCCCCTTGCTCACCGAGTATTTTCCCTCTCGCATGAAACTCTCGCCTTTGTGACCAAACCGTTGCGATAGAGTTGTGATTTGCTCCGACTAGGAAGGCTGCAACAAGATCACAGCTTATAGGGGTTAACGAAACTCCATCTTTCTTTTCCTTATGTATATAAGTGGATTTATTAGGTTTGACATAAGTGTGTCATTGTCTTTGTATTGTTCTTGTAATATGGTTCATGCTTTCCTAAAGAGCTGAAATCCTATGTGTTGCTCCCATACTTATTCAATGGGATTTTGTGATTTTGTTTTAGTATAAGAGGCTTATTACCCAATATTTTTCTACTATTTTACCATAAAATATGTTAAAAATTATCAAATTTTCCCTTCAGCATGAATATTTGATGTTTAACATTAAACATTACTGATATTAAATTTGTCTCTTTCCAGATAATATCTTCTTTAGAATGCTTTTCTGTGAATTGCTTGGAATTTTTTTCAGCCCTTTCCCATTTTTATCAGTCCAATGGTTGTGATTTTAACATACATAACACTCAATTCATATATTATTATTTGTTTGGAAGATTTACATTACACACAATTCCTATCTACTTGCATACATAAAACTCAATTCCTATCTACTAACATACATAAAATTTGTAATTGTTTCAAGTGTGTGCTAGTATTGTATGTAGCTATGTCTCTAAGTGCTATCTCTATAATAGTTTAAAGATGGTGATAGTTTTTTATGTAATAATATTTTTTATATGATTGTTTCCAGTTTGCGATACTGTGACATGCATATATTGTGTTATGTATATGAAATAGTTGCCTTCTAATGATGCTAATTTAATATGTAAAAAAGTTTCAAGTGTTATTTGTGTAGTTGTTTCATGATTATGCTTGTATTTGTTTCATGTGGATGATAATAGTTTTCTAAGTAGCAATGTCTCAAGTGCAATCTATATAATTGTTTGATATTATTTATAGTTATATATTAGGGATCACTTATACTTTAGTATTATTACCTATAATTTTTTGTGTTAGTTGTTGGAAAAAAAATATTATCTATGTAATGGTTTTCAAATGATTGAATGTGCACTGATATTTCTTTCTTGTGTATCAAGTTAAATCATGGATAACCGTGATGTGATTGAAATCACTGTAGTGGGAGTATGGTCAGATAGTAATGAAGAAATCTTCATTCAATTTACGAAGAATGAAGTCATTAATGGAAATAAATAAACAACTACTTTCAGTTCAACTGCATTGTCGCATATTATACAGGGACTTAAATCATATACAAAAAAGAAAATAATAACAATAATAATTGTAGTTCAACATGCTTAGAACTCCTTGGAGAGAATTTTTAAACTTATAGAAAGGGACTGGATTAGTTATAATGCAACCACAGATCAAGTGATTGCATCTGCATGAGCCAAGTTATATAAGGTATTTTTTTCATCTTATATTTAATCCAAAATTTATATTTTATTATTTACTAATTTTTATAAATCAAAATGTTTATTTACTAATTTCTAGGTTAATAAAAGTGACATAATCATAATATTTATTTACTAATCTCTTTGTTATATTTAGGGTGACATAATCACAGCTGGAACTGCAACATCCTTTTGTTAGAATCCCTTCAGACACTGAGGAAGAAGATGAGATTAGAGAAAGTGAAACAAAATATGTAGATGAATCATTATATAAGGAGAACGATAAAGAAACTTATCAGTTAAACGTGTGAAGAAGACAATAATTTCGGAAGGATTGCCTCTACACTTCAAGTTTTAAGTGGGAGTTTGAAAAGAATGGTTTATATGAAAGAAAAGAAGTTATGCACATGAACTGGATCTTCTAATGAAAGTTTGGAATCTTTCTTGGTTGAATGTATAAATTTCCTCAATTTAGTAGAAGACCTAGATCACATTAGCTGCACGAATGCTTTATCGAAGTTCCAAGAAGATGCAAAATGAATGAAGATGTTTCTTGATATGCTTGATAGCAGAAGAAACAACTAGATTCTTAATCTAAAATGGTTAGCTCATCAAGATAAACCCTATGAACCCTCCTTATGTGTTTTTGTTTGAAATGTTTTACTTGTTTTCACTTTCATTTTTGTTGTCGAACATTTTGTTAGCTTGAGTTATGATTATGATAAAGTTTGTGATTTAAAATTTCACTCCTTTTTAAAAATTATTCAATCGTTTTAACCAAATATACCATGTATTGTACTCCATCTTGCAAATCAAAATTATGACATTGTGTGAGTTGAAAAAATAGGTGATACTTGAATGTCTTTTTTTATGCCTAATTGTTTTACAATAAGATTTTTCTCATAAATGACATTATATTGTGTTTTGCTGAAAATTTTTTTCTAACTTTAATTTATTAGTTTTATAGATTAAGACTTGAATTTTATTAAATACTTTCAAAATGTAAAATATATTTTCATTCATTAAGTAAATGCAAAATAAATACATTTAAATTTATCTAATTATAATTAATTTGATAATATATAAATTAATTATTACTTATTTATCAATTAAATTAGTAATTAACTTGAATAAAAATAAATTAAAACCACAAACACAATGCCCTCTTCCACTCTCCGCCCGAAGAGAAAACATTGCTTGCGCTCTTCATATAAGAAGAATATACTGATATTCGAGACTTCTTCATTTTTTTTTTCAATGCATGACCGTTGTAGAAGTGTTGACGTTGGTGCGTTTATACACACCTAATATTTTTTCTTGCCTCAAATCCTTGCTTACCTCCTCCCCCTCACCTAGCTCCGCCCAAACCTCCCATCTCTTTCCAAAACCCTCGCTTATGTCCCTCCCCCTCCGGATTCCACTCAAAACCATCGCCTTTTGTGAAAGAGCATTCCCAATATAGTCACTATTAGAGTTAGTCAGGTAGGCAACGACAAGATCACTACTTACACAAACCGCATAAAACTTTTATCTTTCTCATTCTTTTGCTCCACTCTTGCCAGAACTAGTTGAGAAAGGTAAACTAGTTCGGGTCATTCTTTCCCTTCGCTTGTCGTTGATTTACTAAATTCACCGATTCACAGGATTTAGTAAATCCCAGATTTTCATGAATCAGTGCCATTTTGGAGTTGTTTGGTTGCAAGTAGAATTCAATTTAAATAAGATTTAGTAAATCCTATAAATCTGTATTTATCAAATTCTTATGTGCTTTAATCTAAAAAATTATTTGGTATACTAGTAAGTACACCTTAATATAATGAGAAACTGTTTGACAACTTTAAAAAGATTTAACATTTGAGAATAAACATCTAAGGATAAATATTAAATATAAAATATAAAAATGAGTGTCGAAAGCCTCAAACTAAGATAAAGAGGCATTTAAATTAATTAATCATTAATAATTTTTTTTGTAAGAGAATCACTATTAAATAATCATTTAATATTAATAAATTAATTTATTCATTATTAATCATACAAATAAAGAATCACATAAAAAATTATTAAATAATTTAATTTTTTAAATATGTCTTTATTTATTAATTAAATATTAAATAATTACATAAAAATTTTTCTGATTATATTTAATCGGACATATATTCATATATAAATTAATTAAATTAATTAAAGCAAAAATAAATTAAAATCACAATCCTATCTCTCTCTTCCCCTTATATCCGAAACCCTCGCCTCCATCTGCCTCATCTCCCGAGTTCTGCCCAAACCCTCGCTTTTGTCCACCCTCGATCGCGGCTTACAGAGACCACCGAAACTCTCTTTCTCATCCTTGCACTCCGCCCCTACCAGAAACCATTGAGGAAGGTAAGTCTGTTCGCTCCATTCTTCCTCTTCTTAGTAAATCCAGGATTTATCGCGAATCGGCGCCATTTTGGGATTTACGAGAGCTCAGGATCTACAGGCGTTTTTCTCAGGATCTACAGGCGTTTTTTAGCCGTTTGGCAGGATTTGGCTTAAATCCTGCTTTTAATCGGCTACCAAGAAGCTCGGGATTTACGGGAGCGCAGGATTTACGGAGGCGTTTTTTACCGTTCGGCAGGATGTAGCTTAAATCCCGCATAAATGCTGCTTAAAACCGGCTCCCAAATATTACATGAATACCCTACAATTATTTTCTATTTACATGTGTAACAATTATAGTTCAATATATAAACCTACGGAATTTTAGTGTCATATCTACATCAAAACTTATGCATAAAAGGATAATTTTCATTTAAAAAAAAAATACTAACAGTGATAATTTGATGTGATGATAAAAATTTGAAGTGTCATGTACAAAAATTTTAAAATTTAGGTTTTACATATGTAAATATGCAAGAAATATGTGGCATTTAGGAGGAAAAATTTTAGAAGAATAATTTACATGTAGTTGAACAGCTGAACATTAAACATGTTACAAAAAATAGAAAGACGCAGTTTTACTCACTTATGAAACTTTAACGGACAATAAAGAACCATTTCCTACACCATGCTCTACGTTAATGCCAACATTGAACCTTCAATTAAAATTCTGTAACTTAAAACTCCCATGCAACCAAAAAAAAACCTTCGGTAACCTCCATACAACTTAACTCCAACACATTTACTGACAATCAACTATGGCTTCAGCCAATTATAAATCTCCCTCATTTCTTCTCCCTCCACCACCCATCCCACCAACTTAACATATAGCTTGCATAGCAGCAATACTATAGCTTCTAAGATGGCGAAATCTGTAGCTGTAGCATGTGCCTTCTTCTTCGTCCTCCTTGCCAGCACTTCCATACCACGAGCTTCATCATTCCAGATAATTCCCGACTTTCTCAAGTGTTGGTATGCCGTCATTGAACTCAAAAGCTGTTCGGTGAATTTCGTTCCTTCCAAACTCGAATTCGATATTAAGTTCACAGAGCCGTGTTGCAAGGCCATAACAGGTATTGAAGAGAGCTGCCTTCATTTTGATTCATCGAACAGTACGATAGGCTCAGCGCTGTTAAACTTCACTTCCAAGATCTGTGCTCCTCCTCCGGTCAATCACCATCACCTCCAACACACAATCTCTAAATTGTTAAAATGAGAATTGTCAATGTGTGATAGGATTGGTAGGATGGAAAGTGGATCTTAAAGTTTATTATGCAGTTTTTCGTTCTTAGCTAGAGGGCCTTAATTAAGTCATACGTGGATATTTTCACAAAGAAATAAAGCTACTCAAAATAAGCTTATGTTGTTGGCATATTATAAATGTTTTTTTAAAGTGAAATGCAAGCTTGTTAAGGTACAATTTGTGTTTGTATGGCTGTTTTATTTGGTTTAAGCCAGATTTATGATTTTAGTGATTAAGCAAATGAAATGAAAATACATATAGGAATGAGCAGATTCTTTGAGAAAATTTGGGAGTCGGGCAAAAATTTGTGCCCCTAGCAATTTAGTTAAGTTTTATCAACACAAGTGATTTAAAAATGTGTTAAAATTTATAAAAAGTTATGTATGTGATGAAATCTTCTACAAATAATCAAAAGATAAATTGAAGAAAGAGTATATCACTTTTCAGTACACACAAAGTTTCTTGTTTCACCAACCAATGAAGTACCGTCATGTTAGCAGCCGATCACTCCCAACGTGAAGCAACATATAAAAATTGAAGATGAAGTGAAAGAGTTGCCATCACATTTTGTGAAATAAACTCTTTGCTGTTATGACATATGTTCTGTGAGTCCCGATTAACAATAAGAGGTATATACGTGCCATCAGTTGCTCCGATTGCATTTGTGAAGAAATGATAAACTTGTGGGTTGAATTGGATTTATGGGTGACATTTAGATTTCTCTGTCGGCAAATAAATGTATTCCCTAGTAAAAAAAAAAAAAAACTTGTAAGACAATATTAAAGTATATATCAATAATTTCGAATGAATGCTGTAAGAACTCACAAAGTTGTCTATATGAATGTGCATGTGATAATCCTCTTATAATAATCCCTACTTGTTTTGCAATAGTCATATTTCTCGCATGACTTAACATATTACAGTTTATCAGAATGTCACGCAGCTAATTAAAAACTTCCGGTGGTAGCTGAAATAATCATAGCAGCGTATAGGATGTCCAACAAGAACATCTATTAAATACTATTGTCGTGTGTATGTTAAAACTCATTAATGACATTTCTGACATCAATGTAATTGTTTATCAAATTATACATACTGTCTGATAGTTTGCCGCAAAAATAATGAGACATTCCAGTAAAATATAAATAATTTATCATTACAAAATTATGCATTATTTTATTGAAAGTAATTAAAATATGAAATTCTAAAAAAAATGTTGCATGGATAATAGAACTAAAAAATTACACTACATAAGATAGAAATGCCGAAGCAACATTAGGATACGAGATGAAATATTATAGTGATAAAATAAAAAAACAACTGCACAACTAATGTAGTACAATGATATTTTCACTGAAAAACTAAAATGCTAAAAAATTAGAGATATAATGTTGACTTTCAAAACCAAGAAGGATATGAATAATAAATGAAATGTTTTGCAAGAATGTCCTCAATTCTAATGACGAAGCGAGGGTCATGGAACATTAAGGATATATATTTCTTATTTTATGTTCTTCGAACGCATCGAGAACAGCGAGTGTAGTATCATATGAAATGTCATCGATATTAGTTAAGTTTGTTAAACAATCAATCATTGAGATATGAGCACTTTTTTCTAGCGACTTCTTAAATGTTGCATCGTTCTCCACTTTCGCTAAAAATAGTTTATCGAATGTCTCCTTGTCACCTCGTTTTTTCTTGCATTGTGCAATTGGATACTTCTTTTTCATTTTTTCATTTGGTTCCAACACTATGCTCTAATGTCTCCTTATGCGCTTTTAAATCATTGTTGACAGTGTACACTGGCTTGTGACATTCTAATTTCCTTGGTGAAAGTAACATTATTTGAAGCCATAAATTCGTCTTCATGGATGTATTCCTCTTTAGTAGTAACCTTCTCTGCACCATTTTTACTCCTCTCAAGTCAATCAACAGTTGTTTGTGCTCGAATGCCAAAACAATATTATCAACCCATTTCGTCTATTGACGCTGTAAGAGTTATGTTGAACTAACATGTATGTTTTTTTCTCATAATTCATCTGTTACTATCGGAAGGTGCAAATTTTCATCCAATTCCCAACCAACTTTATTTGACAATTGAAATAGAATTTTGAAGTCAACTTTCATATTTTTAAATCTGGTCTTGACAACTAGGATAGTGTATGATGTGCCAAATTTTCTATTTAATATTCCAACGATTTCACCTCATAAATTCTTCTTCAACATGCCATATAGAATATTTCCACATAGGGATTGTTCCATTGGCAACTCCCCAAAGATTGGCGTTGTGCTGTTTCGACCACTTTGGTGTCCCTGATGAATTCTTAGATTCTCCGATCTGTGCCGATAAATCTTCATTGAGTTGGCGTTTTGAGCTACCGCTACCACAACAAATTAAATTCTTTTGTATAAATTTCTTCATTTCTATAATTAAAACAATGCATTCATAATATAAGTACTTAAAGCGTAGTAGTGAAAGAAATGATTTATGTTGATTTCAATAATATTAGGGCAGATTAAATTGGTAACTTTTAAAGAATGAAAAAAAGTCAAACATATGATTGTATTTACATAGTCTAAATTTATGATTTACAAAAAGTTAGAATTACACTTACCAGCATAACTTCTCCGTTTACTCGACTCATATTTAGCATTGGTGGACTCCCTATCATATATTATATCCATCTCCGCTATTGAATTGCCATCAATTTTTTGTTTTGATCTTTTTATTTCATGATATTGACATGCCATTTGAATTTTTCTCTCAGCATAATTAAGTTTCCCAGGTGCGCCAGATGTCTTCGAGCTAGCAGCGGACTTTGAGTAACTCATCTTAATTGAATTAATATTATGGGTTGTAAATTTGAAGTTGTTTTTTCTGTAGTGCCTATGAATTAATAAGAAACAAGTAAGAAAGATATATTCTTGACGTTGTCTCAGTCTTAAAGGCGACTTTTGCTACTTAATTCATTTACAACTGCATTTTTTGAGGTATTTTTTGGTCTTATAAATCTATAGGTGTGAAATTAGTAAAATATTAATGTGTGAGGCAGAGTCTTGAATTTCAATAGTTTGGTAACATAGATCCTTCTAGATGATTAAAGTTCTGTGTTTTGTTTTGTAAATTTTTTTTTGTTCCTTGAAGTTAGTAATGATTTTTTTAATAGCCACTCTAGCATAAGCCATAAGGTAACAAATTCATTATAGATCTACCAATGATATTAGCTAAAAATGAATTCAGTGAATTAAATGCAATGTAAATTTTCTAATTCATTACAGTTGACACAAATTTCCCAGCAACAATTAATTTTATCATCACTAATGTTGTTGTTAACAATAAAATAAGATCAAATGTCTAACAAATGCAAAATATAAGACCAACAATCACAAAAAAAATTGAGCTACTTATGGGTATGATTTGTAAGCCACTCATTCTCTAAATTTCTTCAAAGCTAATAAACCTGATGGTTCATGTTAAATAACAACTAACATGCACTGAATACTGCAAACAGTCTGAAACAGTAACATATTTTGATTGTCCAAAACAATGAGAGTCAAAATTATGAAAAGAAAAATTTCTTCAGGGTGAGGTGTCAAACAATCTTTGACGGGCTATTTAATTGAAAATCTTTTCAGTGCGCGCGCCTTTTCATTGTCATCTCATCTTACATTATTTTGATAACCCTGCAAACATAATCACACCACAACATTCTCCCCGCACTTATCCAAATCGCATCATCATAAGATCTTAACTCTACGGAAAAATGAAAAACAAGTAAAAGGAATTCTATACTTGTTTTAACCAAGTAGTATGAATGACCAAAACAGATTATTTCTTATAGAACACTTGTTTTAATCACTCTAATATATAAAAATCTGAATCTGGCCACTTCACAAAAAGCTATACTAAATAGTTGTTTAAATCAAACGTTTTGTGGCACTACAAGAGCAACAATTGTGTCTATGAACTTATGAACCGACNGAAAAACAAGTAAAAGGAATTCTATACTTGTTTTAACCAAGTAGTATGAATGACCAAAACAGATTATTTCTTTTAGAACACTTGTTTTAATCACTCTAATATATAAAAATCTGAATCTAGCCACTTCACAAAAAGCTATACTAAATAGTTGTTTAAATCAAACGTTTTGTGGCACTACAAGAGCAACAATTGTGTCTATGAACTTATGAACCGAAAAGAAAGTCTACTTTAGTAGCTGCAAAAGCTCTTCTTATTTTCCCTAACTTTAGGCAACAGAATACGAAGAAGTACAAGTCATTGAGTATTTGTTTGATACTTTCAATCTTATCCAGAGCATTTAAAACATCATAAATCTAGTGGTAATGATAATTGATATAATGTAGTGTAATTTTTGGATCAAGGATGCAAGAAATAGAAATCAACAAGCTATCCAATTGAAGAAATTTAATCCTAGAATATTATAGAGACTTCAATATACTATTGATGTATAGAAACAAAAGCTAACTACTAAAGATGGAGAAAAAATGGTCCCTAAAGTCACCATAAAAATTTGTGTGAAAATTAAAACACAAATTTCGCAAATCCTATTCTTGTGATCAAATGGATTAATGAGATTGTTATATCATTTTAAGTCTGTTAAACAATAATGTCAAAATTTTTAGAATGAATTCCCCAAAATATAAAAGTTCTCATATTTTCTACACATGCCTTCTACTCAGCTATTACAATTAAGCCTGTATCATATTCAAGAAACCACTTTAATCGGGCAAAACTCACACATGGGTTGATGACTTATGTTTCAAACAGGCATTATAAAAAATTCCAAGAAGATTTCTTACATAACATTAAAATACAAGACTATTAGCATTATATTATGAATAAATGTTGTAAAAGGCCAGTAAAAACTTTCCGAAGTGCTTGTGCAAGGTAGGGCTAGGCCATAGTGGCGTGTAGACTTCTTAAAAGGGATTCATTACAAAATATGCCTTGCCTTGCATCACCTGACAATGAAACAATCGTTTGCATCAATTTGCGAGAGAGCCCAGGATGCGGGAAAATGAAGGAGAAACAAGATATGAAGAATAAAAAAAATGAGAGAGAACATTGACATTGGAAGAAGATGAGAGGCAGCTAGGGTTCAGTTGAGCTGAAGAATCTATGGGGTGGGAAAAGAAATCCCCCTTTGATGATTAGAGATACTGGGAGAAACTACGAGAAAGTGGCTAGCTTGAGGACAAACATGCGGTCTCCTGCATCGTAGAGTTCCAACAATGGTGGAGCGTGGCAATTTGATCCGGCCTTTAAGGATTATACAAACAAGAGATTGACTTGGGGTCGGAGAAATAATCGAATGGAACATTCGCCATATTTAGAACAGCATGTTCGATAGGAACAAGAAAAAAAAATTAACGTGAAGAAGGTACCTGATTCACGGCCTGAGGAAGAATGCCTCTCATGTAGCGCTTGGTGGGAAGCATGCTGACAAAGAAGCGGGATCATTGGTCGGATTATAAAGGCAAAGCACATGGTAGATGAAGCTATTGACAACGACACCATTGGGGAAGAAGAGATAGCCTTATCAGAACAATTATTGTTTATCCTCACCTTAAATCAGTAGCGTGTGAAGTTATATCCACCGACTTCTTGGATTTACTAAATCGAAGATTTATGGACGAAATTCGTGAAATCCAGATTTACCTCATCCCATAATTTATTTTGTCCAAAATGACCATTTCGCAAGATTTCACTTAAATATTGCTTAAATCCTGGGCTCAATCCGTTGCCAGACAACCCCTTATAGACTCTAGGATTAAAGTGGCCCATTGTAAAAAGGCAATAGATCATTTTGGCACTTTTCTCTTATAATAAGCTTATGATAATGGAGTGATAGTGCTTCTTTTAGTATGTTAAACAAAACAAGCTTATTATGATAACTAAATAAGCTTATCATAATATTTTTCTTCATTTTATTGTTCAAAAACATAAAGTATGAGTATTATGAACCTTTGCTACTCTGCTGTTCTGCACTAGTATTTTGTCAATATACATGGCAATCATGCGTCATAAATATCAACCTTATCTATCTCTATTACTGAACAAAATGTGAAGAGATGGAAAAAAAAAAAAAACATTAATATTTGAGCTTGACATTTCTGTAAGTATTAAAATATAAGTTCAAATGGTATGTTTTTTAACTTAACAGTGGAATTTAGGGCTTNTAGTTATTTATCGCACGGATGGCACTGAACTGTTGCCTCTCATAAAAACGATAAAAAGCGGGAAAAAGCGACGGAGAAACCTATAGCGGGATTAGTGATGTGGTCGCCGAACATGGCAATGGATGAGGAATTCCTCCTACGGGCTACACCGACTCCTCAACACTCCGCTGGCGGGCGGCGGAAGTCGACTCCGGGAATCCGGTCGTGGCTGGTGGTATCAGAATCGAGGCAGCCCTATCTTGAGGAGGCTGGGAAACATTTAATGATGCGGCGAACGGGGCTTCCAGCACGCGACCTGCGTGTTCTGGATCCCCAGTTATCCTACCCATCTACTATCCTTGGGAGAGAGCGGGCGATTGTGATCAATCTGGAGCACATTAAGGCGGTGATTACTGCCATGGAGGTACTCGTTCCAAACTCCAAGGATCCCATGGTTGCTCATTTCCTGCAGGACCTGCAAACGAGGGTTTCAAGTTCATTCGCTGCTCCAATGCACTCGGTAAATCCACTTGTTAACCCATTTTTAACGCTGTTTTTTGTAGTTTTATCTGGAGGATTTGAATGGTTGCTGTCAGTTTGATCATATTTTTTAATTTTGGGTTAGGTTGNCGCTGCTCCAATGCACTCGGTAAATCCACTTGTTAACCCATTTTTAACGCTGTTTTTTGTAGTTTTATCTGGTGGATTTGAATGGTTGCTGTCAGTTTGATCATATTTTTCATTTGTTGGGTGGGTTTTAATCTGATTGTTCTGCCTACATTATCCTATGCCTTAATTTACTTTATATGCTAAACTGGCCTTTTTTTGTAGAAGTTGGATTGAAAGTTTGATGCCATAGCTATGAAGAGTAAGAAGCTGTGCTTACCCACTGGCTGTTTGGTTGAGTTTTTTTTTTTTGGGGGGTTGTTCAGTTTTTGAATTCCTTAGTTACNTCTGGATCCCCAGTTATCCTACCCATCTACTATCCTTGGGAGAGAGCGGGCGATTGTGATCAATCTGGAGCATATTAAGGCGGTGATTACTGCCATGGAGGTACTCGTTCCGAACTCCAAGGATCCCATGGTTGCTCATTTCCTGCAGGACCTGCAAACGAGGGTTTCAAGTTCATTCGCTGCTCCAATGCACTCGGTAAATTCACTTGTTAACCCATTTTTAACGCTGTTTTTTGTAGTTTTATCTGGTCGATTTGAATGGATGCTGTCAGTTTGATCATATTTTTCATTTTTGGGTTTGGTCGATTTGATTGTTCTGCCTACACTATCCTATGCCTTATTTTACTTTATATGCTTAAATGGCCTTTTTTGTAGAAGTTGGATTGAAAGTTTGATGCCATAGCTACGAAGAGTAAGAAGCTGTGCTTACCCACTGGCTGTTTGGTTGAGTTTTTTTTTTGGGGGGGTGTTTCAATTTTTGAATTCCTTAGTTATTTCTTCATGTAATGACTTCGTATGAATCATCTCCATATTGGCATTTGCATAAACCAAGATGTGTCCATTCAGTAGTCGCTATGAAGACTTGTGACTTATGGACATGGTGTGTCTATACCCTAGATGGTAAGGTAAACTTGCCCAATCAAGAAGAACTGAAGATGGACATGCCTGCTATGTTTAGGAAGGACTTGCCATGCCTAGCTCTGGTTGGAATCCCTAGCAGGGTCCGAGGCTAACTTGCCACTTAAGTTCATGCAAGATTCCATTGCCTTGCTCATGGAGATTTTTCTTGATTTGCAACATACTTTTCAAACAATTCAAGTTTAGTCTCCCAATCCAAAGATCTATTTGATGATTTCCACCAAGAGAATCAACTACTCTCTTTCTAATTGTGGACCAAACTCTAGTCTAAGTTATCAAGCTATACTTTTTTTTGTATTTTATAGTGAGCAAACGATTGGCTTTTTTCATCTTTTCTCATGTACATAGCTCATCTTTATTATTTCTTGAAACACTTAAAAGCATATTCATCCTTAAATAGGGGGTCACATGGAGAGCCGAGATTATGCTATCTTGTGTACTCAAGCCCAAATTTACTATTCCATTGAGCTTATAGTGTATTTTATTCCTATTCTTTTTAAGCTCTTCTCTTTTTAATTTTGCATTTTCTTATCTTTTCCTTTTTACCAAATTGGGTTCTGATATAACCCACAAACAAACAAATAATGATCTAAGAAGGTTCTTTTGATCTATTTGTATGTTTGAGTGGCTATCAGCTAGCTATTACTAGAGTGAAGAGTGATTATTGCACTTTCTCTATGATAATGGGTCAATGAAGGTCAGTAATATGTCAATTGCTATGAGGCTATCGAGCTTTTCTTTTACCATTATTCAAAGGAATCACTGATGGACTACCATCATAATTGTTTTTGTGTGTTACAAAGTTTGCCAAAAGTGATATTTTTTGTAATTTTTTTATTAAATAGTCAGTCACTTCATTTAGTGCTATTAGTTTGTCTAATCTTGTAGTGGGGTTTCAGGTATAAATCCATGAATAGTTTATGATGTAAAATGATGGTGCTATTTTGAAGGACAAAAAATAAATTTCATATGTGAATCTTGGAAGGAAGATTAAAGATATGCCCATAATTTATTCTGAATGATAAGAAGAATCATGTTTTATTTTAATTATGAGGGCCAAGGTTCATTAGTGGAGTCACTACAAATCCATCGCCTTCTAAAGTGCCTCATTATGGGAAAATGAATGTGCTACCTATATGATAGAAGACAAACATTTAATCGTATTCTTTGGAAGGTGGATTGATATAACGTAGATTTTCCATGAATGGTGCATGTGATCGTCGATCAAGCAATGTTTATTTTTATTTTGGTGGTCTAAGTTTCTCATAGAATAAACCCTTATGTTTAACTAATAAAACTAATGATTAAGGATTTCGGCTTGTGTTAAAAATGCTATTGGAGCTACTGCACGGAGGAAAGTCACGTATGCTGAGGCAATTGGTAGCTCAAAACAAACTTTCACTACTGATAAATTTGTCTTTCCACAACACTACCATGATATGGTCGGGGTAACTGCCCATTTAAAAGCTGGGAAGAAAAAGGGGAAGCGTACTATATTTATTACTGAAATTGAAGTTAATGAATTGGCCGAGCCTTTTAAATTTACCCTTGTGGGGAAATTCCAGTTTAGACAACCTAAGTTGGTACTTATTAGGAAATGCTTTGAAGATTTTAAACTTAATGGAAACCGGAAAATTGGAGATTTTGATGGGAGACATGTCATGATTTATTTAACTAAAGAGGAAAATTATGCAAAGATTTTTTTCCAAAAAGTACATCAGGTTTGAGGGTACTTAAATGAAGTTGCTTAAGTGGTCACCAGATTTTTGACCTAGCTCAAGAGCCCCCAATTGTTCCCATTTGGTATAAATTCCCTGGCCTTAAACTCCATTTCATTAATTTTAAATTCCTTTTCTATCTGCGGAGCCCACTTGGACGACCCATGAAACTGGATTTTCTTACATTCAATCTCACTAGGCCATCTGTTGCAAGAATCTTGATTGAATGAGATATTACATTGTCCGATATCCATGAAATATGGATTTCTGCCCAAAATGGGTATTGACAACCTGTGATCATGGAATATCGACCATATTACTGTGGAAATTCTCAAATGTTTGGTCATACTCAGGACAAGTGCTTCAAAACTCATCCTAAACTTAGAACTAACCTTCTTGCCCTAGTGTTGCTCCTGCTGCTGCTCCTTTGTGTCCTGTGGAGGAGCCCCTTTTTTAATAGACAAGAAGATGGCTCCCTTTGTTGCTCAAAGCTTGGATAATGTTGGGCTTGAGGGCTCTTTTGAAGCTGGGGGTCCTCAAATTCCTGTACCCCCACCCCCTTGCTGAGATACCATTGGTTATTTCTTATATGATGGGGGATGCAGAACACACCCATTTTCACCTAGTTGTTGATCCTGGGCTTCCCACAACTGTTTTAGAGCAAGCTCCTATTTTGACTTAACAGTGTACCACACCATCTTCCCCTGACTCCTCTAGAAAGCCCCCAAACATCCAGGACCTTCAATTAATTTTAGAAGCGTGGTAGGTTCAAAAAGCTAGGAAGAAAAAGAAAGGCATCTTGGAGCTTAAATATTTACAAGATGACAATTTATAGCTACTGACAGAAGTTCACATTTGTCGGGCGAGTCTCCCTTTAATTTGACCATGAGGAGAGCAAAATCACTTTAAAATTATTAATTTCCTTTGTTGGAACATTGGGGGGATTGCTCATCCTAATTGTTTTAATGGACTCCACCTAAATAGATAACATAAACCATGGTGTAATGTTGTGCTTGAGCCAATGCCCTCTATCAACTCTCAAAAAATCACAAAAAAGTTATGTGGCTTCAATTTCTATGTTAACTCTAACAATAAGATTTAGATTTTTTGTAGGAAAGAAATAACTTGTTCAGTTCTCTTGGACCATCCTCACTTTGTGCATTTTGATTTTTATATTGATGGATTAATTGGTTTTGTTGCCTTTGTCTATGCTGGTTGCACCAAAGAGGCTAGAGCTGAGCTTTGGAAGGAGTTGACATGCATTGGTCTCTCTATGACTTCTACCTGAATTGAGGAGGCAGAAAGGGTGGGGGGGGGATTTCAACTATATCTCATCTCCCACTAAAAAATTGGTTCTTAGATCTCCTGATATCCACAAGATGACCACGTTTACTATTGAAATTCAGGAAGCTTTTCTTCATGATATAGGTTTTTAGGGCCTTAATTTCACTTTGAGAAGAGGCAAAATCTGGGAAAGATTGGACAGGTTTCTGGTGAATAGTCATAGGTGTTGACCTCAATTTTGATTGAGGTCTAGCTCTTTCCTCTTAAGTAGCCTAGGGTCTAGCCATAGGACTTTTCTGTTGACTATTTCTAAAGGACTAGAAATGGAACCCTCACTATTAGAAATTCTAAACTTTTCTCTGCTTAACTTGAAGTTCCATATATTGGTCCTGACCTCTAGCACTTGGTAGGTGGAGTCAGTATGGGGGAGTTCAAGGGGAGTCCCCATAGGACTTCTAGGCCTTAGGGTTGGCCCTAGGTGTTGGTCTGGAGCTAGTTCACTCACTTACACTTACTTTCACTGACATCCACTCACAACCTTAAACCCAAGTTTGTTGACTTTGATCCCTTGATTTTTTGGGAGACTCATGTAGATCGTCCCCTAGACTCATTAGCCCCAGGCTAGGGTCTAGTCAAAACCAGTACATAGAGGACCCAAATGGAGATTTCATTGGTCCATGGCTCAAATAGGGTGGTTGACACCCCACTTTCACCAAAATACCGAACTTAGCCTTTTGCTCCCAAATCTACCAAACTTACCAAAATACCCCCAAACCCCAAATTTGAACAAAATTCCTAAAATTACCTAAACTACCCAAGTTTGTCCAAAAATCATCTCAAAACATTTGAAACTACCTAAATTGCCCAAAACCTCCCAAAATTGCCAAAATGACCAAAATACTCCTAAATTTGCAAAAATTATAAAAATACCTTTGGTGACCCAAACTTTCCTAAAACCCTCAAAAACATCTTAAATGCCCCTAAAATCAATTTCGACCCTTCAATTAAACCCAATTTGATCAATTTGACCAACTTTGACCAGAAGCCCCAAATTAATCTTAAAGACAAAATTTCCCCAAATTCACCCTAAATGCCCATCAATTTGACCCCAATCCCCCCAATTTCAATTCAATTCAAACTAAATCCAAGTCCAATTGACCCACTTTTGAGTCCAATTTCAACCCAAATCAAAAAGACCCAACTTGGCCTAAAACCAAAATCTCACTCAATTGAACCCCCAAATCTTTCCAATTGCCCCCATTATGCATCATAAACTCTTTGAAACATCTCCACAAACCAAATTGAACCCTCAATTGACCTTGGTCAAGTTTCAATTTCATTCAATTTCAACCCAAACCCAAAATCCCCAAATTGGCTGTATGTCCAAATTCCCCCAAATTGACATTCTAATTCAATTCAAAATCACTCTAAATCTTTTATAAACCTCTCACGAAAATCATCCACACAAAATTGATCAATCAATTGGGTTCAATGTCATGACTAGCCTAACCCAAACCCAACTTCAAGACAATTTAACCCAAATTGAACCCATTCACCAAAATTGACTAAGCCATGCCAAAGTGATCAAAGTAATGACACCACAACCACCAAATGGATCCTAGTGTCCAGGCTAAACCCACCTACTCCACCCTATGGAAGCCATGGACCAATGGTCCCTTCATTTACGGGATTTTATCCTTTTTCGGGCTTAAACCAAGAAATCCTTGCCATCATACCAAACCATTCATAATTAAACCTCCCCCTGGCTCACCTGGTTGCCTGACCACCTATCCTGCTCTGGCCAGCCACCCTAGTTGCTAGAAAACCCCAAAACCGAGAGCCACCTTGCTTAAATTCAAACTCAATTACTCTCATCCAAGTTGGTCAGCTCCATTTGGCCTTGGCACATTTCAACCTTCTACATAAGCAATTAATTGAACCCAAATTGAAGCCCTGAGCTCCACCTCGAACTCCTCTATTTAAACAGCCTCCTTCACGGCCATATGAGAGATGATCCAAATCCTTGGGGAAACTCTGCCAAAATCTCATCAGAGACTCTCCAAGAACTCCTCCACTCAAGCCCACCATTTTCCCCCTCTGGTTCCCCCTGTGATAGCCCAAATTTGAGCTCAAAATTCAGCTCGAACCAGAACAAATTTCTCCACACATCCACAGTCCACCAAACTCCAATTAATTGTGCATACACCATCACCACAGTGAGAGAAGTTAATTCCCTACAAAAGCCCCATCCTAAATAGCCTCTAACATAGCTCTAGACCAACACTTGAAATTGAGTTTGATCGAAATCATATCTAGACAATTCACCAGGGCCTAGGACTTTATCTGAAGGTTCGTTGGGTCCGTTCAAAGCTGGTATAACCATCTGGTTGAGGCATCCCTTCTCAAACAAAGGTATTGAACCTCAACCCAAATCCGAGCCTATTTTGATTCTCCACACACATTTACTGTATTTCATACCATATAAACCGTATAGATATGTTTGTCTTGAGTAGATGAAAGGTTAGGAAAATCCCCATGTGATTTGGTTGAGTCTAGCTCGAGATATTAAGGCTTTAGCGTGAACGACTCATGAGTTAGGTCACTTGGAGATGATGAAGGAGAGTTGTCTGATCGCACTTTTATTCAATGGACGGAGGAGATAAAGTCGAACGAACTCTTAGAACGAAAAAGCAGGCCGCGTGGCAGCAGAGGTGACTGGGGCATCAAATGTCAGAGCGCCACGTGTAAAGTTCAGAGCGGATGAGGATGGTGTGGCGCTGACTGGTTTAAGTAGAAAAATATGGGTTTTTTGAATTTATTTAAATGCTTGAACTTCAAAAATCCATATATTTCTCTAGAAAAATCATTAAAATAAAATAAAGATACCCTCTTGCTCTGTGAACAGAGGAAAATAAGGTGGACTAAAAATAAAAATTATTTGTTGACTCTCTAATTTTTATTGAATTAAATACTCTCTAGAGCATTTTAATTCATTATGATAAAACATTGCTCACCATGGCTTAAAACTTTTAGGGTTCATTCCTTATGACAGAGGGGATGTTCTCTGATTTTTCTAAGATCACAGGGCTTCTCTATGCTTCTAACCTTAATTTTCAAGCTAGAATAGCTATTACTTAGTTTAATTATATAAATTAAAATACCACTTAGAAAATTATAAGAATAATTTTAGTAGATTTCCTATGGTCAGAGAAGCTTAGAAAAAATGTCATGATGATTTGAATTAGTCTGTACATTTCTATAGTTAATTAAATGCATATATCTTGCTTTAATTTATGTAAATTAAATACTAATAAAAATTTTATAAAATTAATTCCACATTGTGTATAAAAATCATGTTCACCTACTGTAAAACTTTAAAATTAATTTGATTAAGCTTGAGCACTAAAGTTGATTTTTTAAGAAACCTTGTATTTTTTTATTATATTAAATCAAATATACTTGGAAAATTATGAAAAGTTTTTTTCTGACTTTCTTGTGATCAAAGGCACTTAGGAAAAAAAATCTTTTTTTGAGAAAATACATGATTTTTTAGCTTTCTTTTGAGTTTAAAACAACTAAAAATAATTAATAATCTTAAAAAAACCAAAATACTTCAAAATATGCCTAATTACTCCCTGATCACTTAGAACTTATTAGGATATTTTTCCTAATTTTTCTCCTAATTTTTCTAAGTTAAAAATAAATTTTTAAGAGCTTAAAAATGAATTATTTTTATTTTCCCATTAAAATAATTATAATAAATAAATTTAAAAAATAATAAAAATACAAAATTTGTTTCTCTGAGTTCTTCGAGAACTCGGAGAGGTTCAATAAAAATATAAAGATAGATTTGATAATTAAAACATTATTTTTCTTTTAATTAAATCATTAAAATTGTTTCATAATCAAATAATAATGACAAAGAGTTAATTTAAAAAAAAATCATGGAATTTTTTCTAAGTACTTATCTAATTTATGGGGACCTCTAATAATTTTCTCATGAATAAAAACTTTATTTTAGATAGTTAAGTAAATCAATTCTGAAAATACTATTTTATAAACTTAAAAAATTATTTAAACTAAATTAAATTTTGAAATTCCATATTTTCTCCTCTTATGTTTTAATTGATCCATGGATAGGACACTCTAAAAATTTTCAAAGCCATTTGAATTTTGATTAATGAGTTATGAGGTGAAGAGCCCCAAAGTCAAATGAGTAATTTTAGATTTTGGTGCCCTAATCAAAATTTAGGATTAACAAAGAGAAAATGGGTGATTTTGATCCTAATGAACATGTTTGGGTGATTGAAATACAATGAGATTAAAAGGTAGAACTCACTTGCCAACTTTTCTATAATAAGAATAAAAGTGTAATTTCCTTAATTATCTTGACTTGGAAGTCAATCAAAATTAAATGTTTCTCAAGTGATGGGTTCCAATTAGGAAGATAATATTTCATTAATTTTAAGTCCATAATTGATGACAATGTGATCTTTCAATAAGAATGCATGTCATTTAAATCAAAGTTTTGCTAGTTGTCATTTCATCTATTATGACTATTCCGGGCTTGGTAGTGATCTAGACTTGACATTTAAACTCATTTAATTGGATTTAAAAGATAACATGATTGATGATTATCATTTTTTTTCTTCTTTTCTACACTACAAGCCCAATTTTAACTGTGGGTACCAAAACCTTTAATGACTCAGATCTGCCTTAAGGGCACCCACCCACATAACTCTTAAATGAAATATTAATTGATTAATTGAGTGTCCTAGCCTTGGGATAAATAAAACATCAAGTTTCCTTGAGAAATGGGATAATCTTAGCTTAACCTTGGATGATTAATAAAATAATATGATAAGTTCAAAATGAACTCAAAATATTTCAAGAAATCTTCAAAGTGATTCAGGGTTATGCTCCGAGCACTTTCTAATCTCTTGAATATTTGGAAGGGCAAATTGAACTTGCTATATTTTGTTCTAAAATCATCCACTAAGATCTTCTGAGACTCAATAAAGTCATAACTTGGGGTTTGGTAGCTATAGCTTCATCTACTCCTGCAATTTGAATTCCTTGCAAAATTATACACATATTGCCAAAACAAACCTTTCAAGTGGAGGAGCGGAAAGAATCGATAGGTACGCTTGTTAAGTTATTGCATTTACCTTTTCATACCTCTTGTTTGCTGCTTGCATGCTTAAGGTCACCCTACATGTCAAAAAAAAGGAAAAAAATAATTTTAAAAATTAAACAAGATAAAATTCACCGCCACAACAGTCAAAATATAAGACAACTCAAAATTTAATCACAAAAAAAATTAAACAAAAATTGCAACTAAATTAAAACATCTCTATCGGATAATTGAGAATCTCTCTAAGGAGGTAACCTACGGTTGCTAACGAGATTTCCCACAGTCTAAATGAAAGTACAGAACTCTTTAAGTTTAGTTTAGTAAATTCATTTGAACTAAGTGAATCTGAAGAAAAATAGTAGTACCGGAACGAGAGAATTATAGGATTCTAACCAGTATCACTCTAATCAACTTTAACATTCCCCATAATATTTAAATAAATATAACCTTAGAAATTACTTGATTTGACACATTAGAAAACTTAAACTCGCCACGATGACAAGCTTGGAGATAGCATTGTGGGTAGCACGACCATCTTCAACAGCAAAATATGTCTACACCAGCTAAATCATTTTGTAGAATTAAATAATAAGCCACAATACTTCAAGGTTGTTCGCCTAGTGCAACATACATCCTCAATTTTTCTTTAGGCTTTTGCATGACTCTGTTATATAATATAAGTCTTAATCTATTTTAGGATTCCAAGGTTGTCGTTCGTCACGATCTAAATCCTTACATCTTTCAGGCTATCTGTGTGATCGTTTCAGATGAATGTAAGCCCTAATTAATAAAACTAGTAGGATGAAACATTCAAATATTTCTTCTCTAAATTGAAACCAAACCATAGTATATTTTTGGAAGTCACAGAGATTCTTCTCAAGATCTGTGACATCCTATAGTCTCTCTTCCTTTGGATTCCATAATATGTTCTAAATTCGAGTTATTCCCATTTCACACATCTTCGTCTGATCTCGTTGAAAAGTCCTATTCCATTAAACTTCTTGAAGATATATCCCCTAATTTTTATCGAGAGTTTTCTTAGGTAACTTCGGTTATCTAAGATGTAATTAACTATAAGGGCTTACCTTTATTAAAATTTTCAAGAACTTAGTTTAATATAAACCCTATTTAATTTTTCATATTAAATAAGGGGAACTTGTCGGCTTATAATAAAATGGTTTAGCAGGCCAACCGAATGTCATATATTTCTTAATTTATTTGATTGAGCCTCACAATCAAGCCATGTGTTCATCTTTTGAGAGGGATGCATAGCTAAGGTGCAGCGCTCTTTTATTTAAACTATGAAAAATATGGGATCAGTTTAATTTTATATTTTTATAAACTATATATATATATATATACATTAAATGTCCCCCCGAATCGGCCGACGAGATTCTAATTCCAGTGACCGACGCTTCCACAGGACGACCCCCCTAAAATTATGCCGAAAATAGGTTTCAAAATTTTCTCCATAGCTCTACTCACCATTTGATATGACTGGGTTTGGTCGTATGTCATTACTCATCACTATTTTAGTGGTTGTGAAAAAATGGTAGATCTCCTTTGAGATATCAAAATATATGATATGCACACTCTGATTACACACAGGTTATCTCTCAACATTGGCAGGGTATTTAGCATCAAAACCTCTGGATTCAGCTTTGGTTACTGCATAAAAAGTTAGGGAAGGCCCTTACTCATTGGAGTAGGTCAAGCTTTCGGGAAATTTTCACTAAAGTGGAGAGGCTGAGTTAGAGGTGGGGTCTCTTGAGAAAGCATTTGAATCAGGTCAAGTAGAGGAGGTTGCTCCAATAAACATGTGCTTATGGTAACCTCTTGGAAAGAAACCCTTTTCAAACAGAAAGTTATTGTGACCAAATTTGTGGATGGGGATAGTAACAACAAATATTACCTTGCCTGCATCAATTTCAAGAGGAGATGTAACGCAACCCATTAAGTTTAAAGTGAGAGTGGTAGATGGCTTGGTGACTCCATAGAGATTACTCAGAATGCTGTCCAGTATTTTCAAACTGTGCTTACATCTCCCACCTTTCCCAGATTTCCTTGCAAGTCAGATCTATTCACTGCTGACAAGCTCTACACCAGAGGTCTTGTTCATACTTCCACCCTCTGAGGAGAAAATTTGGCTTGTTATTCACTCCATTAATTCTGGTAAGGTAGCTGGCTCTGAAGGTTTCATAGCTAACTGTTGCAAAAAAAGCTTGAGCTCAGATTAAACTAGATGTCATAGTTGTTATCCAAAGCTTCTTCTAACGCTTGGACCCTCCCAAGTATTTCTCTTGTTCCAACACAACCCTCATTCCCATATCTTTTGAGAACAACAGGTGGGAGCATTTCAAACCAATAAGTTTAACCTGTGTGATCAGTAAACTCATCAGTAAAATTCCTGTTTGCGCTACAGCCACTTCTCCCCTTCTTAATTTGCAGATAATGCCCTCCTTGCTCAAGAACTACTGCTTGATTTGGATAAGCCGTGTAGAGGTGGAAATATCATATATAAATTGAACTTAAAAAAAGCATATGATACCATCAATTGGGATTTCATTATTGAAACACTAATGACATGAGGTTTTCTTCCAGAGTTTTTTCTGCTCATTCTAAGATGATTAAAGATCAATGCTCATTCAGTTTTGATTAATGGCCAGGCACTTAGTTTTTCCAGGCCACTAGAGTCATGAAACAAGGAGATCCTCTCTCCCCATTGTTTTCACATTAGCCTTTGACTATCTTTCTAGAGTGTTGAATCATACTTTCATGCAATCAGCACACCTCAATTTCAACCATAGATCTAATGTTGGAGTCACTCACCTGGCATATGCAGATGATGTTGTGGTTTTTTCTATGCCGCCATACCTATTGTTAAACATGTTCTCAAATGTTTGTAGCATTTTCAAGAGTGCCTGGCATGACCTTTAATACGGGAAAATGTCATTTTTTTTAGCAATAGAGAAAAGTTTCATTCGAAGATTTGTGTACAAGATTATACAGGCTTTACCACCACTTCTACACTTTTCAAGTATTTGGGAGTTCAGCTCTTACAAGGAAGCAAAAAACAAATCCATTTTGATGAGATTTTGGATTAAATTACCACAAAACTGAGTTGCTGGACTAATTCCTTCCTTCCTAATGGTGGCAAAATCACATTACCTCAAATTATCCTTACAAGTTTCCTAAACTTAGCCCTCTCGGGTCTATAAGTTTCTCAACTAATTTTAACAAAAAAAAGACCAATTTACAAAGTAAATGAAGAATCGATGAAAATACCATCACAAATTTTTGGAATAAAAGAAGTCCTAAATAAATCAAATCCACCACATAATTACTTCTTATTGCAAGGAGAAAGAGGAAAACTACTCAGAATTCATGGGGATATCAAAACAAAACATATTTATAAAACTCAAATCCAAGAAACAAAAGAAAATATACAAATACTTATCTCAAATGTTTTCTCAAGTACTCCTCTGAAGTTCCCTGACTTCTCTAACACTACAAAACTCTTACAAGACTCATAATACTCCAGAAATCTCAAAGATTCACAAAGACTCGCTATGGTGGTTGCCCACTCTATATGAGTTCCTCTCTTTCTCAAAATGAGTCCAAGACTCCTTTTTTGTCCAGAATTAATCCCAAAATATAAAACTTCAAAAATCACAAAGGGTTGCTTCATACATTTTTTTAAAAAATTGGTCCAAATTTAATGAATAAAAGTGTAACCGTTTCTGGGGCTTAGGCGCCAAACTTTTGCACATAGTCGCTAGCCTCGATTTCCATCTGATGCTTAGGCGCCAATTCGGTTGTTTTTGGAAATTGTCTTAATTCGACCCATTTTGCTTCTTTTTGATAAATTTTTGCTCTTTTTTGCTTTTAAACTCTTTTTCTTGCACCTGAAACAAAAAAAAATACTTTTCTTTATAGCATAATATCCTAAAAAATTGGTATAAATTGTGCATATATAATCAATAATTTTAAGACTCATCAATTCCCCCATACTTAAACATTACTTGTCTTCAAGTAACCCTTTTACTAAAAAAAATATTATAACATGTGATTGTGGGTTTCACTTAAAAATTCCTATAAGTTTTATCATAAAAATGTGATAGTAGAGCTTAAGAAAATTTTTTAATAATTTAGGTTAGTACCAAGATATAAGAATATTCAATACTCAACTTTAGGAATTTTGAATTTTCTATTCATTTTAAAAATAATTATAATTTTTCATACTTAGAAGTCTCAGAAAAATTAAAATAAAAGAATTTTATGAGAACTCTACTTGTAAAGATACCAATACTTAAAGATTTAAATAAACTTAGAAATGTAAATAAATATTTTCCTTTAAGTTGATTCAAGTGAAACCAACTTTTGATTAGGCATTTTCTCAAGCTTCTCCTCACATGTTTTTCTTTTTGTTTTTTGCTTTTTTTATTTTTATTTTTATTTTTTCTTTCAGGATCTTTTTAATACTTACTTTTTCTTTTCATTTTATGTGAGGATTACTATATCTGAATAGTCTTTAATGATTTTGAACTTTACTATCCTCTTCCTAAAGCTAAAAATCCAACACAGGTCTTCACTTAATAATGTGTATTAGTTTAAAAATGATTTTTCGTAGAGTCTTCAATTCTTTTTTAAATGTGTATCTAAGATTACTTAGCATTTCAAAAATACAATTTCTCTACTCAAGATAGTAAAAGCATAATCCTAAACTTTCATACCAAACACCTTAACTTTTGAACTACCCCTTGCTACTCGAAAGTTTTACTTAAGACTATTATAACATTATAGGATAAAAAAATAGTCTTCTAATGTTTACACCACATATCACAGACTATGTTAAAATAATTTTAAAATATAGTTTTTGAGGACAAATAAAGTTTAGTTTAAAAAAGTTATTCTCCCTTCCCATAAACTTAATATTTTAAATAATTTAAAACATTTCTATGCATATTAAGTATGAAGTGAGAAAAAATTTTAAAGTTTTTCACATGGAATACTATAGGTACAATCAGTAAAAATAGGTTTTGAGTAGTAGAAAATCTCAATTAAAACATGTAGATCATGAAAATTCACAATAAAAAAGACTACTCAATCACACAAGTAAACTAGATAAATAGGAGCAAATACAGTAGTAAAAATAAAAGTACATAAAGTGGTTCTACATAAAACATACATCAAAAGTCCACAATAAGAAGGATCTAAAATTCACATCTCTACAGAAAAGTATGTTTAATCTAATCCTCCTCCTCCCATCATCAAAGGGTATATCTTCATCAATGGATTTGTGGTTCTCATATGGAGAAAATTGAGGGAATGTAGGAAACTCAATTGAATGATCTCCTTTCAAAAATTTTACTAATGTCTCGTCATATGTCGCATCGTAATCACTCTTCCTATGTACATATTTTGTCATATGATCGAATTTGATGTCTATATCTTCCATACTGCTTTGTATCATAAGCATTTCTGACTGATGCACTAAGTACCTCTCATTCAACACGTCCCAAAAACCGAGTGAAGGTTCAGTAGCAGTAGAAGTAGAAGGTCTAGAAGTAGGAGGACGAGAAGTAAAAATAGATGGTGCATCAGGAGCTCTACCTCTAGGTCGTCCATATACATCAATAATATCCTTTTTGATAGGCTAAAGTGGCTTTAACTACTCTTCCCAAGCATCAAACTTTATTCCGGAGTCTTTGCAAGTAGTAAAAACCAATGAAGAAAAACTCTGACATGCAGTAGTACCAGCTTTGGCAGAAGCATTGATAGTCTAAAAAATAAAAGAGCCAGTATCAATAGGTTTCATTTCTTGGATGAAGTAGCTCATGATGGCTCTTTCTCGTGTCACTTGGCTCAAATGGTTAGAAGGAAGGAGGCCGGCTGAAATAAAATAATGTTAGGCCTGTGAGGTGACATTGAGCATGGAAGAAGAAAAATTTACCTTATGATCATTTCGGATCTTCCAGGCTACACGTCCATTCAGTCAGATAAGCAATAATCCTGTCTAACTCTACTTCAGATAGTGTATACTCGAAATAGAAGCAATCCATAGCAGGAGGTAGACCATACACCATATTTATCCGCTCAGAAGTATAGTTAACCTTTTTCCTCAAAAAAATATCTCATCATCAGAAGCTTCCAGAAAATTAGCATAAAATTCTTGTACCACAGAAATAACAACTACGATAGTGAAATAACAGAAGTTCTCCAAGTGCTAAGCTACGATCACAATCTCAATGGCACCATTGGGTCTAAAAAAACTTTGCTCTGCAATGAACTTCCTTAAAAATTCAAATTAGTTATAACAAATTTGTACTTAGATATTTACGAACTTTGCGTGGTCAAAAGTCTCTTTTCTCTTTCCTTGTTTCATTTTAGGAGCCATCTAAAAATTCAAAAAAAAATTCTAACAAATTTTGGAAATAAGATTAATGGCTTTTTTCAAGTTCTTTTAAGTAAATGTGGCTTGAATCCATGGATTTTTCACCACACAATCCAAATATTTATTATATTTGGGCTCCACTCTAGGTGTGAGAAAATCTATGGTAAAATCACAAAATAATTATGCCAAAATGAAGATCTAACCTCAAGAAGATGAAATCCAGTGGTTAAAAGTCCAAAATCTTGAAGATTTAAGCATAAGGAAGAGCCCTAGGACCTGTTTTCGTGAAGAAGAAGAAGAAGATGAAGCTTATGTGTTGAAAATGGCTTGGGCTCAGTCTAAATCGTGAAATATAGGTGTTTCGTCCTGTTCGGTTGAACCAACGCCCGACGCTTAGGCGCTGGTTTCAGCGTCTAGACACCCTGTTGTTCTAAAGTCTGGCACGTAGGTGCCAGTTCTGACGCCTAGGTACCAGACCCGAAATTTTTAATGGTTTGATTTTAATGCGTAACACAATAATTTTAAGGCCGTTAAACCAAAATTTCTCATTAATTTAATATCAAGCCTCATATTTATGATCTCCCCAACATCTTCTAACTTCCAATTATTCAATTATAATTTTCAATCCAAGATTGATTCCACCATTCTAACAAATGATTTTCACAAACATATTTTCATTAATAATCACTGAGTGATAGTACAACATACACCAAATAAGAATACAACACTAGAAACTAAAAGGAACAAACCCACATTCAAATATTAATTAACGCAGGACACAATACATTGATTCTTAAAGTTGACACAAACTTGCAGTCAAACTCTAGATTCCTTCCAAATATCCGCCCTTGTTGACCTCATTTTCATCCCCCTTCTTCGATATTAAATAGTTGTGATCAAACGTGTGGAAGAAAGGAGCACGAGGAAATTCCATAGGCATTTTTTCGTTAATCAAATTATTTTTGTTGTACATGATTACCTGATAATCCTAATAGCACGCCATGTGAGTAAATTAGAGTCTCATCTACCACTCTAAGTGCTCGTACTGATGATACATCTCGTTCAACTTGTTGTGCAGAAGTGATAGATCCTCTTCAATCTTTCCCAATTTGCTCATTATTCTTTCCAAACTCAGCGCCAAAAACACATTGAAATACGTTTGAGCATCTTTGTGCATAAACTTATCTCCATTAGCTTTACCATTATTTTTAATCTCCATGGATGCAAGCAAATAAACTAAAGAACTGAAACTCCCTCTTAACGTTTTCTATTAGGTCTATTTTTCGAACTTCGGATGATTGGGGACAAAAATATGACAGTTTAATTAGAAAGGATTAAGTAAAAACTGTATTGGGGGGTTTTTCCCACGTCCAGAAATTGTGGCCCCTAGGAGCGGATTCTAGCGCCTACGCGCCAGTTTTACTGGGTGCTGGCGTTTAAGCGCAAGGTGCTAGTGCCTTAGTAAGCACTGTTTCGCCTAATGTCTACTTTTTTAAGTCCCAATCTTGTTTAAATCTTCAAATAGTGTTTTAACATGTTTCATTAACTTTAGTAAGACTCGTTACTACAACCCTAAAAAACATAAATCAGTCCACAAAAATATAGTGGCTTGCCTCCCACCAAACACTTGGTTTAACGCTGTCAGCGGGCATCATTTTACTCGGACTGATCCTGCATCAAGATTTCTTTATGAGAAGGCATGTTTTCACCAATATAAGGTTTCAATCTATGCCCATTTATTTTAATTATTCGTTCAATTTTTGGATATTTAATATTCACAACCCCAAAAGGATATACTTTTATCACAATAAATAACCCCATCCACCTGAAGTTATGTTTTTCGGGAAATAATTTAAATCTCATATTGTATAACAGAACAATTTGTCCAAGCTCGAAAGCTTTTCTTAAAATCTTCTGATCATGCCAATATTTCATCTTTTATTTATAAATTCTGACATTTTCATAAGTTTCATTCCTAATTTCCTCGAGCTCATTTAATTACAACAATTGTTTATCACCAGCATCTTTTAAATTATAATTAAATTTCTTTGTCGCCCAAAAAGCTGTATGATCTAATTCAACAGGTAAGTGACAAGCTTTTCCAAATATGAGCCTATATGGTGACATTTTTATAAAAGTTTTATAAGCAGTTCTATTAGCCCATAATACATAATCAAATCTAGCATACCATTCACTTATATTAGGATTTACAGTTTTTTCCAAAATTCTTTTAATTCACAATTAGATACTTTTGCTAAACCACTAGACTGAGGTGATAAGTTGCGGTAATTCAATGTATAATTCCCTATTTTGCCAAAAATGTGCTAATTCTAAAATTCTTAAAGTGACTTCTCCCATCAGTAATGATCACTTTTAGCATTCCAACTCTAGAAAAAAAATTTTTGTTTAAAAATTTTGAAACACTCACAGCATCACAATGGAGTAAAGCAACAGCTTAAATCCATTTAGACAATTAATCCACTAATAATAAGATGTAATTTTTTTTTTGAAGATTGTACAAATGGTCCCATAAAATCTAAACCCCATACATTAAATATTTCAACTTCCAAAGTAAAATTTAGAGGTATTTCTTCTTTTAGAAATATTGTTTATTCTCTGTCGTCGATCGCAAACTTTTACATAAGTATTAACATCTCTAAACAATGGAGGACAAAAATCTTGAGTGTAAAATTTTAAATGCAGCCTTAAAATGTCCCCCAAAATCAGATTTTTGACATTTTTGAATAATTTTCTGGGTTTCTATAATAGATACACATTTTCAAATAGCTAAGTTTCAGCATTTCTTATATAAATAAGGGTCATCTCAAAAGTAAAATCTTACATTGTGAATGAACTTTTTCTTAAGATGCTACTAACTAAATAGTTAACTAAATCTGCATACTATGGTAGATGCCACGCAGCAACAACATATAGTTCATCAAACAAAATTTCATTTATGTCAGCATCAATGTTTTCATTATTTCCCTGTTGAAGTCTCGACAAATGATCGTCAATTTGATTATCAGTGCATTTCCTATCCACAACCTGAAAATCAAACTCTTGTAAAAGAACCCATCTGATTAATCTGATAAGATATTTAATAGCAGAATGATCAGTATGCACAATACATCTGAATCTGATAAGATATGGTCTAAATTTATCAAAAGCATATATTATTGGCAATAACTCTTTTTCAATTGTTCTGTAATTAATTTGAGCTTATTAAGACTTTTACAAACATAATATATAACTTTCAAAATCTTATCATATTTCTGTCTTAAAATAGTTCAAACAACATAATGAATTACACCACATATTAACACAAATGATTTCTCCCAGTTAGGTGAAACAATGATGAGTGTAGTAATTAATTTCTCCTTTAATAAGTTGAAGGTGTTCAGGCATTTATCATCAAAATCAAAATTCGTATATTTTTCTAAAAGATAGGCTTAACATTTTTTGAAAAGTCTTTAATGTACCTCCTGTAAAACCCAGCATGTCCCAAAAAACTTCTTAGTCCTTTTACTATAATGGAGTTTGTAATTAAACTATAACTTGATGCTTTGTTGAATCTACTTCCATGTCATTTTCAAAAATCTTATGTCCTAACATAATCCCCGTACAACCATAAATTGACATCCTTCCTAATTGAGAACAAAATTTGTTTCTTCATAGTGTCTTAGAACCTTTGCTAAATGATCTAAACATGAATCAAAAGAGGTTCCAAAAACTGAGAAGTCATTCATAAAATATTCCAATCGTTTCTCAATTGAGTCGCAAAAAATAAACTTCATACACCTTTAAAAAGTTGTAGGTGTGTTGCATAAATTGAAAGACGTTCTTCTAAAAGCTAAAGTCCCATAAGGACTAATGAATGCCATCTTTTCTTGATCCTCGACAACAATAAGTATTTTGTGGTACCCAAAATATCCATCCAAAAAGTAGAAATAGCGGTGCCCAGCTAGTCTATCCAACATTTGGTCTGTGAAAGGTAAAGGAAAGTGATATTTCCTAGTGACAAAGTTGAGTTTTCTATAATCGTTAAAAATTTGTCATCCAATAACTTGACTTGTTAGAATTAATTCAGTCGTTTCACTAACGACTACTGTTACTCCTTCTTTCTTGGGAACAGAGTAAATATGACTAATCGAAGAACTGTCTGAAATTGAATAAATAATTCCCGCATCTATCCACTTTAAAAATTTTTTCTTTACCACTTCTTTCATAATTAGATTTAATCTTCTTTGAGGATCTGCCCTAGGTTTATGGTTATCTTCCATTAAAATTCCATGCATACAGATTGAAGGACTGATTCCTTTAATATTAGTTAATGTTTACATAGAGAATTTTTTATAACTTCTCATTGTTTCTAATAATTTTTCTTCTTGTTCTACAGTTAAATATGAGAAAATAATAATTGGTAAAGTTGATGGTTCCCCAAAAATGCATATTTTAAATGAGTAGGGAGAACTTTCATCTCATGTTCAATAGATGCAATCAGAGGTATCTAAAATTTCAAAGTTTTCCTGAACATAATTTGAGTCTNTTCGGACTTTGCTAAAATTTTTTAATGTTTTATATATTTTAAAAATAAATAAGTGCTAAAATTAATTTTTAATCTTCCTATAGTAAATCTACAGTTCAAATAAAGTTTCTTATGTTAAAAATTTCGTCGCAATCCTTCTATTCCTCAACAATGACGCCAAAAACTAGACCAAACCCGTACTTGCGCAATTATTTATACTCCAAAAGATCGCTAAAAACTTGGCCCAAATTATAATTAGTGACTAGTATGAATAAATAAAATGATCTAAAAATTATATGATAAGTCTTCACACTAGGGGTACTATGCAATTATACATATCGTTTTAAGTAATATATGATTTTGCTTAAAAACCCTAGTATCGATCCCACAGGGAAATGTTCAAAATTTTATGTATTTGGCTAAGAAAGACCTTTACATTAAATGATAGAATATATTCTATGAAAATATAAAAGAAATTCGAGTGAAAAATTACGTTTTACCAATTTCTATAGGTGAAACTTAAAAGTAAATGTAGGGATTAAAAATAACTAAAACTAGAAAATTTAATATATGTAAAGAGACTTTCTTTTTGCAATTAATTCATAATCAGTGTTGGACTGCATATGTTTAGAAGTTTAACTGATGTATTTTGGCAAATAGGAGCAAACATATTCTTTACTTCTTCCGAGCATAAAGAACATCAACTAATCTTAAGTTAGTGTCGGCATGTATAGTAGTGTTGGGTAGGTTCTAGCCTCTCGCATCAAGATTACCAACTATGCTCTCTCTATAGGACCTACCAGTGTCCCTTAGTTCTAACTATAGACCAAATTGATAAAAGAATCTAGCATTTCACCCTAGAAACATCAATTCTACGTCCATAAAATCTTATCTCCTTGTCTATTTGCACTACCCCTTGGGTGATCGACATGCTTTTTCCAAAGTGAAATGTGATACTCACTAGTTAGAGAAATCTTAGCCCTCTCGAGTCTATATGTTTCTCAATAAATTTTAACAAAACAAATGACCAATTTGCAAAATAAATTAAGAACCGGTGAAAATACCATCACAAATTTTTGGAATAAAAGAACTTTTAAACAAATCAAATCCACCACATATTTACTTCTTATTACAAGGAGAAAGAGGAAATACTACTCAGAATTCATGGGGATATAAAAACAAAATATATTTATAAAACTCAAATCTATCATACAAAATAAAATTTGTTTTCCCAAGCACTCCTTTGAAGTTCTCTGACCTCTTTGACTCCACAGGATTCCTACAAGACTCACAATACTCAAAAAATCACAAATACTCACAAAGACTCACTAGGGTGGCCGCCCACTCTATATGGGTTCCTCCCTTTCTCAAAATGAGTCAACAACTCTCCTTTTTCATCCAGAATTAATCCCAATATTTAAAGCTTTGAAAATCGCTAAGGGTTGCTTCAGAATTTTTTTCAAAATTCATCATAATTCAATGAATAAAATTGTAACCATTGGCGCCTAGGCGCCAACCATGATTTCCACTTGGCGCATAGGCGCCGGTTCGACTGTTTTTGGCAATTATCTTGATTTGACCCATTTTTGCTCCTTTTTGATGAATTTTTGCTCATCTTTTCTTTTAAAATGTTTTTCTTGCATCTGTAACAAAAAAATTAAAAAAAAACCATGTCATTAAAGCATAATATCCTTAAAAATGGGTATGAAATGTGCATATAAAACAAATAATTTTAAGGTGCATCAGCCACCTTCGAGATCCCCACATACTTCGACGACCTATGTAAAGTTTTTCTAATTAGTGAGGCTTTTAATGCAGCTTAAAAAGATGCGTTGATCTGAACCCTCCAAGAGCATTAGGATGCCTTCGCTTGATTGACTGCTGAGATGCCTGGCATCCTCGTTGGTATGGTTTGTCATCGACTTAACATTAGTCTAACCGCTCATCCTATAAAGCAGAAGATTTGGTCGTCTGTCATGACATTAACCGGACCAATTCACGAAGAGGTATTGAAGTTCAAGCATGCTGGCTACATCTGAGAAGTACAATACCCCTCTTCGATATCCAATTTGGTCATGGTACGGAGGTCCAATGACAAAAAACTATTTTGTATCTTTTTTTGAGAAAAAGAATCTTACTTTTCTTTGTATAAACTTTTGTTTTATTGCGGAAAAAAAAACCAACCATGGTGTTTAGTACCAGACTTAACAATGCTCGGGGAACTGAAATATCCATGGACTTCACATTAAATCGAGACCTGGGAAACTGGTCTACCAAAAAAAGAAAAAGACGACCAAAAGACTGTCACATTATAAAGAAAAACGACCAAAAGAAACATTTTGACGCTTGGTCACAATAAAGAAAGACGACCACACGAAGTGTTCCGACACCCGGTCTCAATAAAGAAGGATGGCCACATGAAGTGTTTTGAGTCCTGGTCGCATAGCCTAAGACTTAGAAAAAAATTTATAATTCTTGAGGCAATTTTGGGAGGGGATTATCTTTTCAGTAGCGACAAAGCACCACGAAGAGAATTAAGAAAATCACCCTAAAAACGAAGAGAATTAAGGAAATCACCCTAAAAACTATAATCAACTACTCCCCTATGAAGCATAAATTGACTAAACAAAATTTTTGGTCTAGTCAAGTACAACTTCGGCCCGCTTAAGAATTAACACCCAAGTGACTCAAGAAAATCACAACCGACTAATGACGACACCATGATGTCCGACTGGCCTGCAAATACGTAGTTAACTATCAAAGATTAAGGCTTAAGGTGGACAAGCGGCGTAAATAAATGAAAGAAAGACCAATAAGGTCAGTCCAACAGGACAAAAAAGACTGAAAGATCATATTTCATTCCTATAGTCAATTGTTGCAATACTATAGTGTATATCATCTTGATTACATAAAAAAAGGGAGAAAGGAATCTAAATCTAAGGATCTTTGGGTTAAGTGTTTCATGTACCTCTATTTGCCACATGATCACCCTCTGATTCAATTTGTTGTTTGGACGCAGAGGGAGCATCCAAGAGCTTCTTAAAGCATTAATATCAAAATATTTTGGGTCGACCATCCTCACTCTCACAATTTTGTCAACTACTTTTTTTCGTCGTTCCTCCAAGGATTCAACCTTTGTTTTAAGGAGTTCGCCGACAATCATCTTAGTGGATATCTGCTCGATTAAGCCAGTATTTTCTTCTTGGACTGCAGATATCCACTCAGACACTATCTCCAGCTTCACTCTCACATTGCTTAGCTCAGCCTCAGCTGACACCTCCGCCTCTCTCATTATTACCACCTTCATGTGCTCTTGATATCCTATGACTTTTGCCATAGACTTTGCAGCTTTCTCCCTTATAGCTTAATAGAGTGAGGTCAAATGATAAGTTGAAGCATAGCCAATAAGTTAGAAGCGGTTAATCAATTTGTATAATTTGACCCGGCGGAGGCTATCTAGGTTTTCTTTAGGCCATCGACCATAGGATATCCGCAATAGTGGAGGCATATCCGACTGACTCAAAGTTCAATGGGTTCAACACCCTGTTGAAAGTCATACTATCAGTATACGGAACCACTGATAATTGCTTACTTAGAATAATCAATTCAAGTGATTTAACTCAACGAAGAATCCTCTTATTCTTGTGTGACCCTCTTGTTGGTCTCCTAACAATGTCCCAATCTTCGTAACTGGCCCTCAACAACTGAAGCTTCTTGTTCCTTATCTTGTTCTCCTAGCTGATCTGGTGAAACCTCTGAGTTGAGCCAAAGACAACATATCCATCTGACTCTTCCTTGATGAGAACATGTTGGAGAATAACTCCCAAGACCAGGAAACTTCCTTCATGTGCATGCATATCACGCAGTTCATGATCATTACGATGGAATTTGGTTTAATCTATGTGGGAATCACGTTGTAGTAATTAAAGATCGACTGAAGCTCTAAATAAAGGGGTAGTTGAAGTCCCCATTGAAACTGGTCCCAAAACGAAATGAGGTCATCTCGAAGATAGTCGACAGCGTGGACCTTCGCGTCAACTAGTTCCAGCATGACACTTGTGTCGTACACTCATGCGTTGTTTAGCAGCTCAATGTCCAAATTTGTTAAGATAGACGTGTGGTCGGGATCTCATTGAACCAAAAATCTGATGAGAATACTTGGAAGCTATGATGTTTTGAGAATAACCGACCCAAGGGAAGAAATGAAAAGTGAAAGTATTCACTGAGTTTTCGTTTAACCCTATATATAACGTACAAAAGGGATTTGAAACGTCTCACATCCATATATTGATCTCTGAAATACATATTAGATTGACAAGAGAAATGAGAATACACAATAATTAAACTGTGTGACGGGATCATGACAACATGAATCTCGGAGAGAAATGTGGATGCATGACAAAATAAGAGGGACTCACGATCAAATTATGTAGAGATCCTGTCAAACACTAGTTTACTCTATCGTTGTGAAAATAAATGCCGAGTCAAGAGAAAGATGTCTCAAAGCTCTGATAAGTCGCTTCCTTTGGTATGCGAGCCGAACAACATAATATGTTGACTGAAGGAACGACTCTTCGTCAGATGAACGAAGGAGGTGGTTTGAAGACTAATGCTAAGCTATAGATAAGCTTGGTCGAGAGACACTCATATGATTCTCACAAGAGTTGACTCGCCATCACCAAACGAATGGATGCGTACTGACGACGAAAGCCATCATGATCGACCGATTAATCTATTAAATAATATATTTATATATTTAAATTATAAAAAAGACCTTAATATCTTAAGCCTCTTCTTAAAGAGAAGGATCTAGATGTAATTTTATATTTTGGGCATCTTCTATAACTATAAATAAGGGATCATTTAAATAATAATTGGTTATATGCTCTCATTCTATTGTTCACTTGCCTCTCACTCTTCTCTTTTCATACGCTCTATCCTTGGGTGTGATTTTCTAGACATTTTAGAATTCAACATCTTAAAAGATGCGGTGAGCATGGAATCATGCTGCCCACAAGAAGAGCACAACATAATGAAAGAACAGCAGCTCAAGGAGCAATACAGAGCCAAATACTGGACATAGATAGTACAAGGGAGATTATGTGAAAACAAGTGATGGAAATGAAATGACAAGAGATGAGAGCAAATGGTAGGGTGCCTTTCAAGAGACTTTGGCCAGGGGAAGCCAATATTCACAGAGTTAGAACCCTCAAGAATACGGTTGTCAAGAGCTTGATCTACCATAGAGACTGGCACCCAAGTACCGCCGAGTTCGATCTGCTCCCAAGAATCGGAAGTCTCAACCAATGATAGTTAAGGATTCTCTTTACCAAAATAGTGTTGAGTCTGTCTTAGTAGAAAAACATAGTACAACCATCCACCGAGCCGAAAAGTTCTTATCTTGACAAATCTATGAGGCCAAGCCCTAGAAAAGTTCAAAACTCCCAACTTTAATTCCTATAAAGGTCTCACCGACCTAGCCAATCATGTGTCCACTTCTGAGTCGGTATTAAGATCACCAACACATTCAAATGTCTTTTGTCCCTTACCAAACTTAGGGAGTCGACCCTCAGGTGGTTCAATGCCCCTTCTAGTTTGGGTTATCCTTTCTTTCTTCAAATTCAAAAGGTTGTTTGTGTCCCACTTTGTCAGTGCACAATGGCCACAGAAGAAATCCTAAGCCTTCCTTCAGATCAAGTAGAAAGGAGAGACTCTCTGCTCGTACATCACAATATTCCAGTGAGAAATGTTGAAAATACACAATCTAGAACCCCTAATCGCACAAACTGCCCTGAGACAAGTAATAAAAAGTGAACATTTCAACTACGCCTTGTGCCTCTACGAACCAAAATCTTTGGCCAAGTTACTAGAGATGACCAGCCACCAGCTATAGAGGAGTATGTTCTTAATGATTTGCAGCTAGTGTGCCACATATTTCAAAACTTTGAGAAAAACTAATCATTTTGAATGGACCGTTGAATGCGAGGAAGCATTTCAGAAGCTCATGGATTCACTGGCGTCCCTGCCACTCCTTTAAAGTCAGGGGTCGGCCCAAAAACTCTTTTTGTATATGGGAGTCACACCTGAGGCCGTCGGTTCAATTTAAGGAAAGCTCCTTCAAAGTTTCATTACCTTAACATATTTAAGATGCCTTAAAGAGGACAAGCCTGAAGGCGTCATCCGTGAGGTACATTCAGGCGAATACGATAGCCACTTAGGAGGGAGAACCTTCACCCATCGAATGCAACGTTAAGTGTACTAGCTTACACTCCTAGAAGACGCTGGTGACTTTGCACGAAAAAGTGAGCAATGCCAGAATTATAGTCCTCTGCAACACCAACCGACCCGCCAATTGCAACCTATAACTAGCCTCTGACCCTTCACCACTTGAGGACTAAACATCCTCTGAGTATTTCCACCCTCTATAAGTTAACACAAGTTCCTCATGGTAGCCGTGGACTACTTCTTGAAGTAGATAGAAGCCAAGGCGCTCACTCGCGTCACCGCCACCATAGTCACAAGTTTCATTTAATCAGAGCTCATATGTTGACACGGGCTGCCATTGGTCCTCATAACTGATGACAACACTCGATTCAACGATAAGTTCAAATAAAAATTTTGCCAGAACCAAGGAATAAACCTAAAGTTTGCATTTTTATATTATCCTCGCACCACTGCTAAGTCGAAACAACCAACAAAATTGACCTGAATCTCTCGAGGAAAAAGTTAAAGGAGCAAAAAGGAGGTGGGCGGACCTCCTGTCATTAGTGTTATGGACCACCTGAATGATGCCTTTGACAGTAATGGGACAAACTCCTTTCATGCTATCTCACGTCATGGAGGCGATGCTACCAGTGAAGTATAACCATCGCAGCAAAAGAACTGTTATGACCTCCACCTTTGATGAGGTTATCTTAGTGGAATGACAAGAAGCCAATGAAGAGGAAGTCAAGCTTGCCCTCGATCTTACTGATAAAATATGTATTGACTGAGCCTTTCTTCAGAAGGAGATTAAGTGACACATCGCTCGATACTTCAGCAAACATGTAAGAGAAAAAATCTTTGTATATATAAATCTTGTCATGAAAAAAAATTAATTCAGTGGTCCAGGGACCAAAAATCAATAACTTTGACTCGACATGGATAAGACCAATCATCGTCATCAAGAAAGTCTCCTCAGGAGCGTACTGACTCAAGACAAACACAAAAGACGACATATCTAAAAGATGTAGTGGAGATAATCTAAAATAATTCTTTCTTTGAAAGAAGACATCTTGTATAAGCATGAACGAACAAAATGAAAAGAAAAATATTTGTACTTCAACACTTCTCTCTTAATTTTTTCTTGAATTATAAGTTGTGTGTACGACTCAAGACCTCAACCACATTCACAGAATTTGAAAAGCTTGTACACCCCACCAACAAGTTCAAACGACTAGGGAAATAGAAACCTAAAGACTTTCCTCCGGAGCGAGCAAACTAAAACTCTCCTCTGGGGTGAGCAAACTAAAAACCACTGTCCGCGGCAAACAACCTAATGACTCGCCTTCAGGGCGAGCAACCTAAAGACTCCCATCCGGGGCGAGCAACCTAAAAACTCCCCTCCGAGGCAAGTAACTTAATGACACCACTTTAGGGCGAGCAACCTAAAAACTCCCCTCTAGGGTTAGCAAACTCCCCTCTAGGGCAAACAACTAAAAAACTCCTCTCCGTGGCGAACAACCAAAAGACTCCCCTCCGTGGCAAGCAACCCAAGGACTCCCATTTAAGGTGAGCAATCTAAAAACTCCCTTCCGGAGGAGAATTAACTATAAAATTCCTGCCAAAAAGAGCTAAAAAATTTATTGTCAAAGCGCTCGAGTGGCATTCGAATAGACAAAAATTATGATGTTATAATAAAAAAAAAGTGTGCAGAAAGAGGGCAAAAAATTTTTATTTCGTCAAATTTTTAATCATTACAACCGTTGTCGCACTTTACAAGAGAAACCCCTCACTTCAAGACTCCCAGAGATGAGAAGTTCAGGATATAGCATCTTCGACCAACTGCTCGGGTTCCCTAATAGACTTCTTGACTAGAGGCGATGGAGTCGATAAGAGCATAGCAAACTTGCCCAGTTTCACATATTTTGCATCGTCTATTCCTAGCCTCATGAAAAGGTTGATTGCAAACTCAGTACCGAGGAGAAATTGCTTCATTCGCTCTTCAAAAAGCATCACAGATGTGGTTGATGAGGTGACTTTCACAGACAATTTGTCTTTTCCTTCAAGCACAACTGAAAGCCATTCTGAAGCTGCCACCAATCTCTCCCGCATATTAGTGAGACAGACCTCTGTTTCATCTGCTCACCACAAAACCTTATTCAGATGGGCCTTGATGACCTTCATTTTTTTTCCTTACGCGATCGGTTTCAGCTACACTGTGGAGATACAAATTAGACAAATAATGGGATAATGCCATCCCCAACAGCTGGTATTGATCAACCAAGAACATAACTCAAGAGGGCTGAGGTGGTCTAACTTGTCATTGAAACTCTATGACCATAGTTTGTTCGCAAGCTCGGTAGCACGAAAGTCCCCTCCCAGTCCACGATCGAACCAATCTCTCTACAGATCAATCAAAGANCTCACCACAAAACCTTATTCAGATGGGCCTTGATGACCTTCATTTTTTTCCTTACACGATCAGTTTCGGCTGCAGTGTGGAGATACAAGTTAGACAAATAATGGGACAATGACATCCCCAACAACTGGTATTGATCCACCAAGCACATAACTCAAGAGGGCTGAGGCGGTCTAACTTGCCATTGAAACTCTATGACCATAGTATGTTCGCAAGCTTGGTAGCACGAAACTCCCCTCCCAGTCCACGATCGAACCAATCCCTCTACATATCAATCTAAGCAAAGCAAGAATCAAGGTCCCTCGAGACAAATGCCTTGTAACCTTCTGCATGCATTGGGATCAATTTGTCACTTCCCTCCGGGGGTTTGGTGGCAGGGGGGTGAAATGAAAAGTGAATCTATGCCGCTCACTTAGTTTTCTGCTTTCCTTTGACGAGACTTCTCAGGAACTGAGCAACATGTTTCAAGTTCGGACCTAGGGCATATCCCGCCTCGATCGAGTCTGAGACTTGTGATCACCACCATCGGGTTAGGCCAAAGCTCAGCACCTACTCTTTNTTGGGGGGGGGGGTGTGAAATGAAAGGTGAATCTACGCCGCTCACTTAGTTTTTTGCTTTCCTTCATCGAGACTTCTGAGGAACTGAGCAACATGTTTCAAGTTCGGAGGGCTTATCCCGCCTCGATCGAGTCTGGGACTTGTGATCACCACCATCGGGTTAGGCCAAAGCTCAGCGCCTACTCTTTCAAATCAACACCTCGTTGGGATCCTGTTCTTCTCCATCTTCGGGGTCCGAAGACAGTCGACTAGCTTTTCCCCTCTCTACCTGGTCAATGAAACTTGATGCATAGGACTGAGGATACTCTTGATTATAATTGACCCTTCATCCAGAAAAGTATCNCTCCGGGGGTTGGGGGGGGGGGGGGTGAAATGAAAGGTGAATCTACGCCGCTCACTTAGTTTTTTGCTTTCCTTCGTCAAGACTTCTGAGGAACTGAGCAACATGTTTCAAGTTCGGACCTATGGCTTATCCCGCCTCGATCTAGTCTGGGACTTGTGATCACCACCATCGGGTTAGGCCAAAGCTCAACGCCTACTCTTTCAAATCAACACATCGTTGGGATCCTGTTCTTCTCCATCTTCGGGGTCCGAAGACAGTCGACTAGCTTTTCCCCTCTCTACCTGGTCAATGAAACTTGATGCATAGGACTGGGGATACTCTTGATTATAATCGACCCTTCATCCAGAAAAGTATTNCTTTCAAATCAACACCTCGTTGGGATCCTGTTCTTCTCCATCTTCGGGGTCCGAAGACAGTCGACTAGCTTTCTCCCTCTCTACCTGGTCGATGAAACTTGATGCATAGGACTGGGGATACTCTTGATTATAATCGATCCTTCATCCAGAGAAGTATCAGCATTAGATTTCAAGATAGAAGAGTCTCAGCGTAGCCTCCCCTACGTCGCCTATTGAAAGGGAAGACTTTCTTTCAGTTAAAGTTAATTTATCAGTTGAAACCTGCTGAATAACAACTGTCTATTCAAAGGTAGAAATAAGGAGATCCGAACTTTTAATCTTTTTCAAAGGTTCTCTCCTTCCCCTAATGACTTCTATGCCCTCGACTCCTTCATGGAGGCCTTGGCTGCCTTGTTAAGGCGTCATTTCATCTCAGCATCAGACAATACCCACAGTTCCCTGGTCATCTGACCATATTTGCTCTGATTCAAAACATTGTTTATTATATCATCGCAAGTATACTAGACTATTAAAAAGCTCTTCCCTTCCATAGATGATGCCAAATCTCAGATCTAAGGTGAAATTTTCTGTCGTTTATATGGCTCACCAGGCGGGCGTGTAAGGATTCCCTAGTCCTTCGTTGATGCCAAAATAAAGTGAAGTTTCTAGTACTGGACCTTTTTTTCAAGGTCAATCAATCAGATCTTTCTGGTCAAAGCAAAATTCACGAAGCAATCTGGGGTCAACCTTGAAGGAGAACACATGAGAAAGGAGTTTTTGGGATCAAGGAACCTCCATCCTATGACATTAAATGCCAAAGGACATGACCGCTGCAATGCATTTTGCCTTCTGTTGGACCGGGATAATGGCAGAGTGATTCATAATGCCTTGGAATTGATCATGATATAGCACGATCCATCCTCCATAATCGTCAATCTCTAGGTCATTTGGGCTTGGGGCCTCTAACACAATGCCATAATCATAGACATACTTTCTTTGGAGTCTCGAATCCTTGTTAGAAGGCAAAATGGAGCTTCCCGATGATAGAAATGTCCCAAATATCTGGGAAAAACTTTTGGAAGCCATGCGGGCACTATGCAAAAAAATGAAGGAAGGAGCGGCCCAAGGGTGGGGAAAGGAATGAAATGAGGTCATAAAGAGGCGTTAACCTTATATATAGCGCTTGAAGATAAGCTGAAACGTCAATGACTGTACCTCAGGAACACAAATCCCGCATCATGTACAAGAAAGGAAAAATCAAATATTCACATAAATAAGAAAATGATAATACAAGAAACAAAAATATATATTTACTTGTACATGAAAAATTTCACAACTGGCTCGTCAGCCACTTGTGGCAAGACTGACCCTCGCCTCAATACTTGGAGGTTGAGAAGTTCAATCAACAACTTCGCGTGGAGGGCACACATCTATACATTCTGTTCTTTTATGCTGGCCTCTCTTTGGGCTTCAGCTTCTTTCCGAGCCTTGACTTCATGAGCGAAGAAATCTGCCATCAATTCCATACAATGAACTACATATTCAATCGACTCCCTTTCGCCGGTAGTTGACAGGTCCCCCACGGTCTTATGAGACGTTGGGGCTTTAATCTCGACAGCCTTTGGCGAGTGGAAACGTGAATCAGGTTGTCTACATAACAAAAAGAGGTCAAGTTAGGTTAAGACACAAAATCTCTCCAAGTCAATGAGTGGGTCAAACAACTGAACTCCTCATATTAAGGAGTTGGTCCTGCTCAGACCAAAGGAAAGACGCAAAACTGTAAACAAGCATTGGTGGAGAGCCCGCGGCTCTCATCCCTCTAATCTGAGAAGGACCTGTTGTGTCCTTGTTCCCATGTGGCATACCCCCAGAAGTTCTTGGTTGTCTTTTTTCTCTTGACCACCAGGCTTGGTCAATGCTTTACCAGGGGAAACGGTCGGACACTTGCTCGACTTCTGATGCAATAGGAGACATCATCAGACGATTCCTTCTCATCATCATCATCATCATCATCATCATTGTGTTTATCAAGTGGCCCACTCTTGAAAGCCATTTGCTTCAGTCGCCTCTTCTTGGAAGGCTTACTGCCCTCGGGATGCTTTCTCCTATCATCGACCAAATCTTCGTCAGGCTGACGACTTTTTGTAGAAATACTTGAGGGGACAAATTTTCTCAGCCGATAGTCCAGAAACCTTCTCAGAATATAGATGACTTGCCAAGATGGACCTTCTTGCTGCTCGTCATTAGAGTATCTTCAATAAGGAACGATCAAAGCTCTGGACAAGAAAAGAGTGCGGATATGAAGGTACTCAATAACAACATTTTTATAGGTTGCTAATGCATAGAAATCCATAGATCAATTATTAAGAATACTGTTTATGAAATAAATGAATTCAATTTAGCATTCAATTCTTTTTTTTTTATTGCAGCTCAAATGGTACCTTATGAAGTCTCTATTGTACTAATGTGTGTATGTGTATGGAATAAATGAATTCAATTTTGCATCAATTCTCTTTTTTTTATCACACCTATTGCTTTCAAAAATCAAGATAATTTGGAACTAATTATATATATGAAAGGATCATGACAACAAATCTTGGAAAGAATGTCTAACATAAATTTCTATAGTAACTTTTTTAAGTCCAACATAAATATTTATGTAATTCATTTAATTGACTTGTTGATTTATTTTTCATAAAAATACTCAATCAATACATCTGTCTAAATATTAACTATTCCATCAATTTATTTTAATAATTACAATTATATCAATGAATTGCCATGCTTCCTAAAAAATTTTCTCTCACTTATGGCTTAACATAACTTACATAATCATAAAATTTATTTAAAATTATACACGGAGTTCATGCCTCAAATTGCCCTTTAGCTTTTCTGATTTGAGTCTTCTCATAAATTACCTTAAATAATTAATAACAAAATTGAAATTGGTTTAATATAATATTTTTGTAATTTCATTTAATTAAGTATAATTTAATAACTTAAAGTAAATTAATATTTATTTATTTTATTTTTTTCTCTTTGCTTGCCCTCAAAAAAGTCGTAACTCCCGCACGAGATCACGCGATCCCTTCTAATCTGAGGAAAAAAATTGCGTACTTCAAGGGATACGCAGAGATGTACACATGGTTTATACGGATATTACAAGGGGTTATAACCCGTTGTACTTATCGTGTAACCTCCCGTGTAACCTCACTGTAACCTTATAATCTCAATAGATAAAATAAAAATGTGGGTTACAGATGAGTTACACAAAAATTACAAGAAAATTATAACACGCTTGTAACTCTCTTGTAACTCCCATATATTATAAGAAAATTATAACACGCTTGTAACTCTCATATAATTCCCATATATGCACTGTGTATCCTATTATATACACATATCGACCTAGCAATTTTTTCCCGTGATCTCCCGAGAGGAAGCTTGCGTAAAATTTGAAACGTTCGCTCGGCTTGCTCCTCCTTTCCTCGCAANATCTGATTGTATTTTGGACTGTGAAAAAAAAACTTTAGATTAAGATAATATTCAATTTGATATAATAGTTTTCAAGCTTAACACATCTATTTATGGTCAACAATTCAAGAGCTTTGCTCATTTTTTATCTCCAACTCACCATTGATCGCATCACTAATTATGTCTGTTTCATTAAAAATGTAACCCATTCTTTGTCATTTGTGACTATCTACAAATATTCACAGATTCACTATTGCGCTACTTTCCAATTGTAAATTCCATCATTCTAAAAATCTAACCTTGAGAATGATCTCCTTAGCTTATGTATGCTCGCAACTATTGATATTAAAATACTAAATTTTTACTTGCTATAATCTTTAGAAACAAACATGTCTTAAATTTTATTTTTGCTTATGTATGCTCGTAACTAATGATATTAAAATACCAAGTTTTTACTTGGTCTAATCCTTAGAAACAAGTATGTCTTAAATTTTACTTTTTCTTATTTATGCTCGCAGCTAATGATATTGAAA
>JXCR01141790.1:54314-84314 GCA_002079205.1 Phalaenopsis hybrid cultivar | reverse complement strand
GCCTAAAAAGTCAAATTATAAAAAAATAATTTTAGTGATATCTGTAATCACTTGAAGCACATTTTCTTTTCAAATATTGTCCTTATGCATTTAAAATTTTAAAAAACTTAATTAAAGTTTTTTAATGCTCACGTGCACCTAATAACTCTAAAAATATAGTGTATGGTGATAAATTATATGTACATCACTCTCTACAATCAGTTCACCTATCTGACATAAGAGGCATCCCTTCATTTATTTTTTTAGTCTTCCACATTGCTTATAGCTGCTTGCAATTCTTTTTTGAGTTGTGAAACTCGCAATTCATAATAGAATTGTGGTCAATAATCTAGTTATTGCGCAATTGTTTTCATTATATGATTAAAACTTTTTAACTTTACTATAAATAAATAAAAATATAAAAAAAAAGTCTCCAACATCACTCTATTGAAAGGAATTACTGCTTGATAAAATCATTTGCTATATGTTTTACAGTTCTATCTCTAACTCTACTATCAACATTTTTCTTGATTCTCATTTTAACCAAGTATCTTTTTTTGTTTGCAAATGATTGTGCTATGTTTTGTTTCCGTCTCAAGTGGCTTGGGCTTACCATGCACATGTTACATGCTTAAGCGCTGAAGTGCATGCAAGAAGAACGCTGATCTATTCAGTTTAATTTAAATTGTAAAATAGAAGGATAACATTAGAATAAAAAAATAGATGCAACAACTGAATCTTCTTCACTTATGATTCGTTTTATCTCCATCAGTGGTTGTTGGATATGACCAATAGAGCTGTGCGCGCATTTGCTTTCTCTATTGCAAAAGATTGATTCTCAACTCAGCGTTTACCTCCTCCATCTTCTTCATAGAAGAATTACACTCGACTATGACTCCACATTCACCTCAACCTCCATCACAAAAGATCAATGCTCAACTCTGCTGGCGTTTGTTGCAGATCTCTGGTCAACTTGACGCTTATGACTTTCATATCAAGTACAGTAGTATATTTATTCATTATATTTTTGAAGTTTTTAAAATTTAATTTTATATTTGGTGTATATTTGGTTGAATAAATGATTGGTTTGTTCTTTTATCTCTTCTCTGTTTAATTTNTACTTCTTTAAAAAAATTATATTTATATTTAAATTATTTTCAAAATCACAAAATCATCACCTTTTCAAACTATAAAAGTTAAGTTGAACAATAAAATGGTCGACAGTTTGTTTTTTTATCTCTTCTCTGTTTAATTTCATGTTTGTATTTTCTTTTTAGTTTTTTTTTGTTCTTTTGCATTTGAGCTGTTTATTTTAAATTTTATATAATTTTTTTATATATTTGAGGTGATATTAATATTTTTAATATTTAATTTGATTGTTATTTAATATTGTTTTTCTTTTTCACAAGTTTAAGGCTCTAGATAAATATACGACCTGAAAGGTATGAGCACAATAGTTTTGATGAACGCCATTTTATTTTTTTTCTTTATTTATTGAAGTAAAAAGGAACTCTTGTGCATTGTATTGCATTATGTGCTTTGAATACACGACTTGCAGTTTATGCAACTTCTCAAACCTAACTTGGTATAAGATAACCTTTTAATTCTACTTCACTGTGGATAAAATTAAGCAATAAATGTTAACAAATGTAGGATTGCAAATGGAAATTAGCTTGCCTAGAAATGGATTTCAGAAGAAAATTTATGTATATTTTAAGCTTCCAAAAGCAGTGGCTTTCCCTNTTCACTGTGGATAAAATTAAGCAATAAATGTTAACAAATGTAGGATTGCAAATGGAAATTAGCTTGCCTAGATATGGATTTCAGAAGAAAATTTATGTATATTTTAAGCTTCCAAAAACAGTGGCTTTCCCTTTTTTTTATCCTTTGATCAATCAACGCTGCTGTATTTCTATTTCGTATCATCCTCCTGACTATTTTCCTTAAAATNGATGTATAGAAACAAAAGCTAACTACTAAAGATGGAGAAAAAATGGTCCCTAAAGTCACCATAAAAATTTGTTTGAAAATTAAAACACAAATTTTGCAAATCCTATTCTTGTGATCAAATGGATTAATAAGATTGTTATATCATTTTAAGTCTGTTAAACAATAATGTCAAAATTTTTAGAATGACTTACCCAAAATATAAAAGTTCTCATATTTTCTACACATGCCTTCTACTCAGCTATTACAATTAAGCCTGTATCATATTCAAGAAACCACTTTAATCGGGCAAAACTCACACATGGGTTGATGACTTATGTTTCAAACAGGCATTATAAAAAATTCCAAGAAGATTTCTTACATAACATTAAAATACAAGACTATTAGCATTATATTATGAATAAATGTTGTAAAAGGCCAGTAAAAACTTTCCGAAGTGCTTGTGCAAGGTAGGGCTAGGCCATAGTGGCGTGTAGACTTCTTAAAAGGGATTCATTACAAAATATGCCTTGCCTTGCATCACCTGACAATGAAACAATCGTTTGCATCAATTTGCGAGAGAGCCCAGGATGCGGGAAAATGAAGGAGAAACAAGATATGAAGAATAAAAAAAATGAGAGAGAACATTGACATTGGAAGAAGATGAGAGGCAGCTAGGGTTCAGTTGAGCTGAAGAATCTATGGGGTGGGAAAAGAAATCCCCCTTTGATGATTAGAGATACTGGGAGAAACTACGAGAAAGTGGCTAGCTTGAGGACAAACATGCGGTCTCCTGCATCGTAGAGTTCCAACAATGGTGGAGCGTGGCAATTTGATCCGGCCTTTAAGGATTATACAAACAAGAGATTGACTTGGGGTCGGAGAAATAATCGAATGGAACATTCGCCATATTTAGAACAGCATGTTCGATAGGAACAAGAAAAAAAAATTAACGTGAAGAAGGTACCTGATTCACGGCCTGAGGAAGAATGCCTCTCATGTAGCGCTTGGTGGGAAGCATGCTGACAAAGAAGCGGGATCATTGGTCGGATTATAAAGGCAAAGCACATGGTAGATGAAGCTATTGACAACGACACCATTGGGGAAGAAGAGATAGCCTTATCAGAACAATTATTGTTTATCCTCACCTTAAATCAGTAGCGTGTGAAGTTATATCCACCGACTTCTTGGATTTACTAAATCGAAGATTTATGGACGAAATTCGTGAAATCCAGATTTACCTCATCCCATAATTTATTTTGTCCAAAATGACCATTTCGCAAGATTTCACTTAAATATTGCTTAAATCCTGGGCTCAATCCGTTGCCAGACAACCCCTTATAGACTCTAGGATTAAAGTGGCCCATTGTAAAAAGGCAATAGATCATTTTGGCACTTTTCTCTTATAATAAGCTTATGATAATGGAGTGATAGTGCTTCTTTTAGTATGTTAAACAAAACAAGCTTATTATGATAACTAAATAAGCTTATCATAATATTTTTCTTCATTTTATTGTTCAAAAACATAAAGTATGAGTATTATGAACCTTTGCTACTCTGCTGTTCTGCACTAGTATTTTGTCAATATACATGGCAATCATGCGTCATAAATATCAACCTTATCTATCTCTATTACTGAACAAAATGTGAAGAGATGGAAAAAAAAAAAAAACATTAATATTTGAGCTTGACATTTCTGTAAGTATTAAAATATAAGTTCAAATGGTATGTTTTTTAACTTAACAGTGGAATTTAGGGCTTATAATGAGCACCGTAGTTTTTAATTCTTTCCAAGTAAATCTTTTTTATGACTATTAATCAATTATGCACAATTTAAAATTAGAAATTCCAATGGGTGCTTTACAGTTATCAGTTGCATGCTAATCAGATAAATGACGCAATATGTTAATTCAAATATGCATTCATTAAAAAAATTTCATTCCTTAAATTGTTTGTTGTTCCTTAAAGCCAAGTGAGAAAATGGCATTCCTTTTCATTTTGATTTTTCTAACCAATCAAAAGGAAAAAAAACATGTTTCAATTCATTTTTTTTTTCCATTTCCATTTTCTCACGGTCAGTTTTTTCAGAACAAAAAGAGCCGAGTGTTTTAAACTATTAAAGTTCCGGGCAATGGCAAAAGGGAAGCTCAATAATGTTAAGAGTTGCTTTTCTAAGTTTCTTGTCAACTTTGGTGAGTGTCTTGCTTCTAATGCCACTATCTTTAAACTGATTTGTTTGATTGGATCTTTAACTCCTTTCGGATCAAAGCTCATAAAAAATGATAATTAATTGCAGGGTGGGATCTTGTTCTGGGATCGTTTGCTGCCTTCTACGCAATCATGGTTCCCTACACCAAAGTCGAAGAGAGCTTCAATGTCCAGGCATGCACTATATTTTCAGCTCATTTGATCATTTAATTCATTTGATTGATGATGGTTTAGAATTCTTAATTTTGTAGAAAAAGAGGTTATTTTAGAAACTTAGAACAAATTGGGTATAAAAAGTATGAGTGACCCTTTAATTATTGATTTGGTTGATATAATCGTACAAAAGCTATTAAAATTCAGCTATGTATGAATCGATGGATTTGGTGAGAAAATTTCAGCTGCTCAATCCCTGAAATTGTTGCAAAAAACTGATTTGGTTTCTCTATCTACAAAATATCATCTACTGAGTAGTAGCTAACACCATGTTTCTGTTTGTCATTAGGCAATGCATGATATACTATATCACCGGCAACATATTGACAGGGTCAGGGCTGCCTTTTCCTTGTGCATCTTATGTTTTTTTTCTTAAAGGAAGGTTTACATACGGACCACTTAATTCCTATGTTTTACATATCTAACACCTAACTTCAATTTTTACATATATGACACTTTACCTATGCTTGAAAAGGTGTATTTCACTTCTTAAAAGTTAAAATAGTTGTATTTGTGATGTGACATGTAAGATTTTGGTTGTATAAATGTAAAAGTTTAGGTGTTGAATATATAAATACATAGGAATTGGGTGTTATGTGTATAAATGACAAAAAAAAAAAATCAGCTTTGCTTGATATTGGTTGGATTTATAAGGCACTTAATAAGTTACTTGTTTGTTACAGTATGACCACCGTGAATTTCCTGGTGTTGTTCCTCGTACTTTCGTAGGTAAACTATTCCTTGCTCTTTTAAATTAGATTCTTTTACTGTATGTGGTCCTAACATTTGCTTCACTGTCATTTTACTTTTCTTGTTATGTCAGAGATGTGACTTTCCACACAAAGATGTGTCTTCATGTAGCCAAACCTAAGGATTTGTTCTTTTAGAGCGATTAGGCAATTAATTGTTTTAATTTCTTAATCACTGCTCAATCTTGAATCACATGATCACACAATCGACCAATGGATACTTTAAATGTGACTAACTTCTTAAATTGAGGCTGGCATGTAATTTTGCCTGGAGGTTTGATTATAGAAGCAAAAAATAGATGGGAGGAGAGCTTATTTGATTCATCTAAGTAATTTCCAATTAAATTATAACAAACTTATTGTGTCTCAACTTCTAATTAATCTGTTAGTTAATTAGTCACACCTATTCTATAATAATTTCTAAGTCTGTAATAAGAATATAAATGCGGTTATTATTAATTAACCATAGTTTATGGTGAATATGACTAACTAATTTTTTATTTACAAGTAATTGTAGAATAATAGCTTTATAGTTAGCTATAAAGTTTCGTTGTGTACTTCTTGCAAGGATAGATTATGAAGTTGCTGCAGCTTGTTGTATTCTAATGGCATAATCAATGTTTTGATTTCTATTATTTTCTTATTTATTAATATGCTGTCATAAAAAAATTTATTGTCGCTTTTTACCGAGTTATCATCATCACTATTATTATTGTTATTTCTTTTATATGAGCATCATAATTACAATTTATTGTGCACAAAATCTTTAGCTATGGGTAGCTCACCCTGCTCATACGNAGAACTCAGCAAAGTAACACATCGTCAAAGATTCTCCATTTGAATTTATTTTTATTTCTGTTGACATTATGTCGATCTGCATGCCCATCAGTCATTTAGATTTTATAAGATATTCTGTATGATTTTGTCATTTTCGNTGGAGCATTTTGTAGATGATATATATTAACTTTTCTCATCAGCTCTCTATGAAAGAAATTTAATGAAATATTGGCTATAATTACATTTGACTCTTATAGTTTATTTTATCTGGTGTTCATCTGTAACAAGTCATTTTGAAAATGCAAAGAATCATTTGCCTATTATTCCCTTAAAAGATTTGCTTGCGTTTTTATCATGGCATCCTTTAAACATTGTAAAAAAGAAAAAAAAAAAAGAGAGCAAATCACATCTACTAGTGTTTTATTCTCCAGAATTTTTCCTTGTCAACAAATTTGAATTTTCTGTGAAGACATGGATAAAGAGAACTCAGCAAAGTAACACATCGTCAAAGATTCTCCATTTGAATTTATTTTTATTTCTGCTGACATTAACTGTTTGTTTTTGGATTTATATATATTTCAACAACTNCATTTTCGTTATGCTATTTCTTGGAAGAGAATAATGTGGCAAATATTGCTAGGATTTATTTTTTGAGGAACTGTTTGTTTTTGGATTTATATATATTTCAACAACCGCGTGTAGTTTTTTCTAGTAGATTATGGAATCACCTATAGTATTGTTCATGCAATATTTTGTTTATAGATGATAATTGCCTTGGCTATGGTCAGGTGGTTGATAAATATTTTGTGCGTTTTTTTTTGTACTCATGTTTTTAATTTGGATAAAAATTGGTTGACCAATATGCCAAGGAACTTTTTTTTCTCTAGAAGCATTTTCTTGATAAGAATTGACTATTTGTTCGNATTTTGTTTATAGATGATAATTGCCTTGGCTATGGTCAGGTGGTTGATAAATATTTTGTGAGTTTTTTTTTTTGTACTCATGTTTTTAATTTGGATAAAAATTGATTGACCAATATGCCAAGGAACTTTTTTTTCTCTAGAGCATTTTCTTGATAAGAATTGACTATTTGTTCATATTCTTATGCAGGGGCTATTATTCTATCAATTTTGGCATCACCGGTGGTTGCAGCAATGCAATTATTTGATGCAGCAAAGATCTGTAGTTTACTTATAGGTCCATCTTATATCATGTTATTGCTTTGCTGTATCAGCTTTTATAGCGGCTTTTATATTTCTGTTATATATATATATAATTTATTTTATGCTTATTTTAATTATTTGTCTCAATAAGGTAACAAATCTTTTCAATATGGATATTTGAGCATTTTGTCTATGATTTATTAAATTTGGGAGGCTTCTGATCTTTGGGAATATTTTATGTATCATTATGTTTAATATATCTGCAAAGTTGAGCATATCACCTGCTGAATGTTTTGCTGTCCTTTCTTTACTGCAAAACATGAGTTACCTGCTTTGTAATTTTAACTGGATTATTGTACATTTCTCCTACAAAACATAAGTTGGCTGCTTTTAAATGAAGTTACTGATTTTTCTCTTTATGTTGTTTCCAGTACGCTTGGTGTTAGGTTGCCTGGTTTTGTCAGCCTTAAGATTCTTTAGGATCAAGGTACATCCCACTACCCCCCACCCCCCTAAAGTTTAACCCAGCTATCTCACAGCTTTGGCTGAATTGATCATATGAAAAGCATGAATCAAATTGTTTGATAAAATTGATGACGCCAGATGTCATTGTAGAGCTGTAAGGATATATTTGGTCATAAAATTGTTGGAAAAACACATATTTTTTACTTTCAATGCAGATGTAAAACGAATTGATGTACTATCTCTGAGCTTGTTTTGTGGATTTAATAAACTAAAAATTGTTTATGCACTGCATTTGATTGATGGTTTATTTTTCTTATACTTTCTTCAGGTTAGAAGGAAATTTGGTTTTCATGTAGAAGCATTCTTTGCAATGTTGACTGCTCTGCAGTTTCATCTGCTGTTCTATTCAACACGCCCCCTACCGAACATATTGGCTTTTATTTTAGGTGATAATTTTTTTTTTCCAGTTGTGCATTTTCTACATATCTGATTATTGTGATAGTGATATTTTAGATGTGATATTAAATATTTAAGTGGTATGCATATCAATATGAATGTTTAGGTGTTAGATATGTAAATACATAAGAAGTTTGTTGTATGTATGTAAATGCCTCCTTTCTTTTTGAGATTCAATCATTTATCACATTCTTACCATTAATTTTGTAGAAAAATTGTTTTGGGAGGAATAATTCCTTCTCTTCATTATTCACTACTATGGTACTTATATATAGAGAAATCAATCCCTAATTATTTAGAAATTTACTCAACATATCTCACCTAAATTAGGAAAGAAAATAATTCTGAATAAAAAATAGAAAAACATAAAATAAGAATGAAATAAACAAAATCAAAGGTTTTTTAAGATATTCCAAGCAAATCGTCCAAGATTTGGAGGCGGTGGCCGGTCCATGTGAGTGAGGTATATATGAAAAAAACTAAATCTTCTTAGATTTCTACACCCCCTCAAGGTGGGTCGTAGATATTGTAGAGACCAAGCTTAGTATTGAATGCTGAGAAGCTCTTGAAAGGAAGAGCTTTGATGCATTTCAACACTGTTAATTGCCTTCGCCGACTCCACTATCTTGTTGTGCCACGATTTTGGAGTGCTGCTCTGAATTATCTCTAGAGTAGAAGTTGAAATCTTGATCCCGTACTTCATTATCAACCCCAAGAGTATTTATGAATGCTTCTAGTTGACTGCAGTTGTCTTTAAGTGCAGCTTCTGTAGTTTCTATACGTAGATGGAAGGTTGTTGCAGGCAATGCTGTTGGGAAGCATGCGGGGAAGTAGACAACCTGCAGGGAAAGCTATATGGTGCGTCTACAGAAAAAAAGAAAGAATAGATGCAGGGAAGAATCGAGAAAGGGCCTGCAGCAGGGAGAAGCTCCGACAGACTGCATGTAATAGGAAGATTGGTTATGAGGAGAATTTTGGAGGAGGGCCTACAACAAGGACACTTTTGGCGGTAAGGAGAATTCCGAAGGGCCTATAGTAGGGAGATTTTTGTTATAAGGAAGAGCTACTAAAGGGCCTACAGTCAAGGTTTCGGTAGCCTATATTCAATAGTTTTCGTGAAGGGAGGCAATAGTTTCCGGTGGAGGAGGGTGTGCTGCTAGGAATTCTGGTGGCAGAAATTGGACAGAAATTGAACAGAGGAGATCTTGCAGGGAGAATTTTGGTGCTAGGAAGAACTTGAGGATCTCCGAAGGAGGGCTTGCAGATCGGCTGAAAGATTTCGGCGGAGGAGGGCCTGCATCAGAAGGATTGCGGATGCAGGGAGAGTTCTGACGGAAAAAGAGAACAAAGGAAGGTATGCAGGGAGTTTTGCGGCCTACAAGGAGTATTCCAGCGTCGATGGCTGTAGGCAGAAGCTTCAGAGAGCACCTACTGCAGGACAAAGCTTCGTTGGAGGATTTGCTGCAGGGAGAAAGCTCCAAAGGAGGGCTTATAAAAAGACATGTGGCTGCTCTAGTGGAAGACAATGGAGAAATGATAGTGGAGGAAGGAAAGGGAAGACAACGGCTCTTGAAATCTGGTTAAAGCAGGACCTTCTGGCTTCTGGAATGATGATCTACAGCCTGAAGTTTAGATAGGCTTCAGCCACAATCAGGAGAATTTTATTCCCTTTCAAAGCTCACAAGGTTTACAAGAGTTCATAGAAGGAAAAACTTCAGTGAATTAGAAAAAATGGTAGAAGAGAAGCAATGGCAGGTGCAGAGAAGCGTTGGTTGGCTTGAGCAGGTGGGAAGGCTGCTGCCGCTTACGAGATTTGCTGCGAAGGGCTTAAGACTTCTGCCAGAGGAAGAAGTCCTGCAGGGAATGGTTTCCGGCAGAGGGGCCTGCAGGGAGGGCTTTCCGGCTGCGAAGGTTCTGGTTGCAGGAAGGATTTGGCTGGCAGTAAGGAGAATTCCAGCTCTAGGAAAGAAAGCCAGGCTGAAGTGGCTTCAGAGAACTGCAGGACATTGACTGCTGCCATCCACCTTTTCTTTCTGGGAAGGGTTGCCTGCAGGGAAGAGTTAAGGTGGGGAGAGTTTCGGGACAACAGAAGGTCTCTGTAGGGACAGAAGAAGGCGGAGCAGGGCTGCCTTTTGACATCAAAGAGGAAAGAAGCTTTCCTGCAGAGAAGAGGAAGCCTTGTCTCCTATTAGAGAGCCAAGAGATGATTGCATCTATTCTCTTTTGAACTTCTTATCAAGCATACTATTAGCTTCATCCAAAACTAGAAACTGTATCCTGAAGTTGTGAACAATCAAAGTTTGGTGTCTCATTCATGTGCTTAAGGAGAAGACGGTGTGTCCATATCAATTTGTGAAGTGAATTAACATGATGCTTTTCGGCATCAACATATTTACGACCATCAATTAGAAGGCCTTCACTTGAAGAGTATGATTCCTTCCTATTATTTTCAATTCTTCAAAATGTTGCCCTGCTAATTCTTTTGTTGGGGATATTATAATGCTTCCAACGCCATCCTCAGGGTCTCATCTTGCTCTATATAATTTTTCTAAAACCTTCCATTTCTTCATAATCGTAAATTCGGAGTTTGTAGCAAGCGTGATTTGTGGATCCTTCTAGGGGAGGAAGCACATGTAGCGAAGGAAAAAGCTGTAGGGAAGGACTCCGGCAGCTGTCTGAAGAAGTTTCGACGACTAGAATGAGTTCTTGCGGCTGTTGTTTGCTACAGGAGGCGAGGAACGACTGGAAGAATTGGCTCCTCCATTAGGGAAGATCCGGTAGGGTTGTCGGAAGCCAGTTATGTAGTCTCGCTAGTGGGATATGCTTGCAGAAATAATTCCAGAGGAATAGGGAGAGACCTCCAAGGAGCTCTAGCTTTTGGCAGAGGAGATTCTTGGTCTAATAGGAGAGGTTCTAGTTCTAGCTAAAGGGATTTTCCGGCTCTAGCAGAGGTCAGACAAGTTTCCAGCAGCAAGGAGGAGGTTCGACGGCACGGGGGATCTAGGATAAGACCATTGGCTCTAATATCAACAACAGGTTTGGGGAGGAGTAAATTTTTCTCTTCATTATTCACAAATAGGTATATATATAGAAAAATTAATCCCTTCTTATCTAGAAACTTACCAAACACATCTCACATAAATTATGAAAGGAATTAATTATGAATAAAAATGAAAAAAAATGAAAAAAACTATAAAATAGGAAGGGAATTATGATAACTATTCATCATTATAGTGCAAAAGTTTTGGAAAGACATTAACCATTTGAATATTGACCATGCGATGACCATTGGAAAGACATTAACCATGCGATGACAATTGAAATTATTGCTAGTGACATCTCAAATTATGATAATTATTCANCTTCATTATTCACTACTATGGTACTTATATATAGAGAAATCAATCCCTAATTATTTAGAAATTTACTCAACACATCTCACCTAAATTAGGAAAGAAAATAACTCTGAATAAAAAATAGAAAACATAAAATAAGAATGAAATAAACAAAATCAAAGGTTTTCTAAGATATCCCAAGCAAATCGTCCAAGATTTGGAGGCGGTGGCTGGTCCATGTGAGTGAGGTATATATGAAAAAAACTAAATCTTCTTAGATTTCTACACTCCCTCAAGGTGGGTCGTGGATATTGTAGAGACCAAACTTAGTATTAAATGCTGAGAAACTCTTGAAAGGAAGAGCTTTGATGCATTTCAATACTGTTAATTGCCTTCCCCGACTCCACTATCTTGTTGTGCCACGAGTTTGGAGTGCTGCTCTGAATTTCGTCTAGAGTAGAAGTTGAAGTCTTCATCCCGTACTTCATTATCAACCCCAAGAGTATTTAGGAATGCTTCTAGTTGACTGCAGTTGTCTTTAACTGCAGCTTCTGTAGTTTCTATACGTAGATGGAAGGTTGTTGCAGGAAATGCTGTAGGGAAGCATGCGAGGAAATAGACAACATGCAGGGAAAGCTATATGGTGTGTCTACAGAAAAAAGAAAGAATAGATGCAGGGAAGAATCGAGAAATGGCCTGCAGCAGGGAGAAGCTCCGACAGACTGCATGTAATAGGAAGATTGGTTACGAGGAGAATTTTGAAGGAGGGCTGTCGGCGATAAAAAGTTGAAAGGAGTTGCCCGTAAGAAACTGTCAGTCACTGGAATCGAAATCCTGTTGTCCGCTTCGGAAGGACACTTTAATTTATATATAGATTTAAGTTTAAAATCAAATATGAAAATCAAACTGACCCCATATTTTTCATAGTTTAAATGAAAGAGCGCTTTACCTCAAACTCTATATCTATTCCGAGGGATAAACACAAGACTTGAGGATGAGACTCGATCAAATAAACTAAGAAATACATGACGTTCGTTTGGTCTGCGAAACCGTTTTATTTGCCGACTGCAAAACATTTTATTTGCCGATAAATTTTCCTATTTAATATGAAAAATTAAATAGGGTTTATTTTAAACTGGGTTCGGAAAAACTTCCTATAAAGGCAAACCCCTATAGTTAATTACATCTTAAATGACCGAAGTCACTTAAGAATACTCTCGATAAAAATCAGGAAAGATTGTCTTCGAGGAGGTCAAAAGGATATGACTTTTCAACAAAATCGGACAAAGTGGTGTGCAAAAAGGGAATGGTTCAAACTTGGAACATTTATTGTAGAATCCAAAGGAGGAAGAACTAGGGTATGCCACAGATCCGAAGGAGAACCTCGGTGACTTCCCAGTCTACCATATGGTTTGGCTTCAGTTTCGAGGAAAAATAATCAAGTGTTTCATCCTGTCAATTTTATTTAATTAGAGCTTACATTCGTGTGAAACAATCACACAAATTGCCTGAGAGATGTAAGAATTTAGGTCGTGACGAACGACAATCTCAGAATCCTAAAACGAGTTAGGGCTTAGATCGTACAACAAAGCTATACAAATGCCTAAAAAAAAGGTTGAGGATTTATGTTGCCTTAGGCGAACAACCTTAAAATCCTATGGAATGCTTTAATTTCTAGGAAAGGAATAGTTTAGCTGGGGAAGACACGTTCTGCTGTTGAAGATGATCGTGCTGCCCACCGCGCTAGTTCCAACCTCCTTGTCGTGACGAGTTTAAGTTTTCTAGGGTGTCAGATTATAATGTTAATTCCAGCGGCCCTATGGTTATAGTTTTTCAAATATTTTATAGGGACATGTTAAAGTTGTACAGTGTATAGTATAATAGTAGAGTATGTAGCACAGGACAAACAATAGAGTATGCAGTAAAGAAAGCAGTACAACATGCGGTGTAAAGGAAAAGTAAAAAGAATACAACAGGTAGGTGATTTGCAAGAAAGTAATATGCTGTAAACATAAAACAAACCTATATACCTGGGAGATACGCTGTTCCTTAGGTGTAATGGATGCAACTGGTACAAATAACAAAATTTGAGGAAGCAGACTGAAATGCTTTAAAGAAACATCGTTCAGAAATCTGGAGAAAGATCGTAAAAAAACTCACGACAAGAGAAATGCTAGGAAATCGACGAGTCGACAAATCGATTAAAATCGTAGAAAACACGGGAAAATCTCGAAAAGAGACTACGAGTGCTTTGTCCAAAAATTCCAAGAAAAACATATGAAAAAGTCCGAAAAGAGGGGGACCGCAAACACTCGGGTCGGGGCTAGGCTCAACTATATATTAGTACTCGAGGGTCGTCGAAGGCTACTCGGTCACCCGGATTTATAAAACCCGCCACTCAACTAGAAGGGTGTCCTATCGAACCTAACTCAGGAGGGTACTCCTTAGCTTAAACATGTGATCAACAGGCGGACAAATAATGTTTAAAATATATTTAAAATTTATATTTTCAGCATGCGCATAGGTTTCAAACATGCAAAAAGTGGACTGTATTAATTTTTATTTTTAGCGAAAAATGTATTTTTGTTTTAGAAAAATGTGTATCTATTCTTATCAAATTTGCTTTTATCAATTTTGAGAAGTAGTTGTCCACGAGTCGATCGTGCTGTCGGGCATAAGACTACCAACAACCTAAGAAGGTTCGGGTCAACTCCCGCTAGTCTTGTGTCGGTGAATGATACTGTCATCCTACAGCTCACCGGGTTCCTGAATCGGATCCTGATGGGTTCCTGAATCGGATTCCGATGTTGTAGGATGACATATCATTTTGCTCTATCTCCGATGTGCTTTTGTCATCACCGCCCTAAGCCCCAAAACAAAACTAATCTACTTGCGACATTGCTTGATTGTTTCACGTATAGCAAAAGACTATACGTGGACACTTATGTATCAGACATAAGTATAAAAAACCGAACCAAGAAGCTGTTTCCGTTCATTTTTTTCTTTTTTTTTAAAGGAATCGCCAGCTTGTCGGTTGTCGTATACTTCCCTCATTCGAATAAATCTCCCTCCCGAACCACAGAAATGATTTAAATAGGAGAGGAAACGAATAAAAAGGGACATATGACAAATAAACAAACGTGAGAAAAAGTAAAACGTGGAGAGTCTACGTGCGATAAACTTCACAAAAATAGGTTAAGAATGTCCGCCCAAATAAGATCGAGCGGAGGCACATTAAACTAATATCCGCGAAAGAAGTATCTACATAAACTACCCATAACCAGAGAGTCAGGTATATGTACCTGTTCTGGGGTCAATAGCACTCTCAGAGGAACGTGTTCCTACTGTTTAATTACATCTTGGGGGATACCCAAGAGTACTATTGACAAAAGGAGTTTTGCTTCATATTATCATAAACCTGGGGTATAAGCAACCAAAGGAAGGTTATTCCGTGTAGGAACAGTCCCAATGCTTCAAAGCTCATGCTAAACAATCAGATAGAGAATGAGTCTCTCACATCTCGGAATGGATAGCGGCTTATCAGCACATGGGGCCCACGAAATATCCTAAATCATCTTAACGGGGATCTCCCAATACGTCAAAGCACATCCGGGCCAAAGGGCAGAGGACAAATCATCGTATCCCAAGTGGGTGGCAGCTCATCGGCATCGGACTATCAAGGTGATATCAACGAGGTCAAGGAGCGACAGGGCTCAAAGGAGCTTAACAAAAATGAAGGTAGAGTGATCCTAGAAGGTAGAGGTAACTGGGTCGATGTACCACGGACCCGTCATACACAACTACTAGGACGCTAAGTCTACCTGGTAGTGAAGGTAGTCGACCCAACACGTCCTGAAATCCCCGGTCAGAAATCCTTGAATTGCATTATCCACGGGAACCTCGAGGAAGGAAACTCTATCCTATGACTATAAGCTGGAGCTCCAAGAGGTGGGACTTATACCTGCCAAAGTGACGAGGATGCCTCTGGAAAGAAGAGAAAACGGAGGTTCAGCTATAAAGCTGTAAACACTCCAACAAAAGGACGTACATCCCGTCTGGGTCGGGGAGCCTTCTAACACCCTAGGCGCACTAGACAACCACCTATATGAAGGTTTGCTGGGCCAGTCAGGTTGGAAAAGTACGGGGGCTCCTCCTCAGGACATGCAAAGATGAATGCAGTTATCTAGAATGATCCTAAGTATTGTGGAGGCTCTATTCCATGCAAATATGAATGCAGTTATCTAGAATGATCCTAAGTATTGTGGAGACCCTATTAATATATACAGGAAAGTAAAAGTTGCAGTTTTTAAATCTTGAATATTTTAATCCTAAATTTTAATTATCTTGAATATTTTATTTAGGATTTTGTTGAAAATTAAAATTTTAGGGTCCTTAACGAGCCTATGTTGTATCGTGAAGTCCCAGATAAAACAAAAAAAAAAACAAAGAAAACACATGCAAGCACAAACATGCAACATGATGCAAAAGATAAAACAAGTCAAATCAAAATAATAAACAGGCCGGTGCCGCTGGGTCGGCAACATATCAAAATAAAGCAAAGCAAGTCAAACCAAAATAATAAATAGGCCGGTGCCGCTGGGTCGGCAACATATCCCAGAAAAAAAAAGGGCGGCCGGACTTCGCATATACATGCCCGGTCCTAATTCTATACATCAATATAAAATGCAGACTTAAGATATGGAGCACGAACATCTGCTCTTGGTTCCCTCCACGTGATTCCCGCGCTGTCTCGGAACCCGTTCCCGTATCTTATTTCTGCTACAGGACTCTCCTAGACTCTAAAAATACGTAGAGAAAAGAAAAAGTTTTAATCCTGCATGAAAACAAGTGTAAGCGGGAAAACTCACATGCACATAACGTATCATGAGCCATGCTTTAAAAGTGGGGGGAGCTAATAGCACCTGCAAGCAAAAGGGTCATAAATTATTACTTGCTCCCCCATAGCGGTACCTGTGTGTGTATAAAAATAGGCATGACTCCCTGCAGAAGAACGCCCTAACACACTACCACACATATACAACATGCAATCGCATCACAAACTTAATGCAAAAGAAAGATATCTGACTAGGGCAACCATTCCAACAGAGAACAATAACCAGGTATCAAAAAGACTATCTAGCACCCTAAATCCTAGCCTAGCACACCGTCTACCAAGAAAGTGCATCGACCTAATATATAAGTGAGGGGTAAGTTTTGGTATGGTATGACTTTGACGGGGCCTTCATGCGGGCCCCATCCTAAAGATCCAAAAAAATCTAAAGAGTGTCACAAAAGGGAATGACACTAGTTGGATTCATTGGATTTCTTAGCACAGTCATACTCATGTCAGTTCCGATGACTTAACTTGCATTGCTCACTGGGATCAACCCAGCAAGCAATGCTCGTTAAGCCATCGCGACCAACACATGGTCACTCTCCTAACGAACCTGGCTCACTATCCATGCAAATATGCAAATAAAATGCTAATGCAGGCAAATCAAAACATATAAGTTGACAAAGAGTATGCCATGAAGGCAGTGACTCGTAGGAATGGGCATGCCGTAGTGGCAGGGGGCCCGAAAAGAGGGTATGCCGATAAGGCAGTGACCCGAAGGTGGACATGCCGTGGTGGTAGTGGCCAGAAAAGAGGGTATACTGGTAATGCAGTGACCCAAAAGTAGGCATGCCGTAGCGGCAGGGGCCCGAAAAGAGGGTATACTGGTAAGACAGTGACCCAAAGGTAGGCATGTCGTAGCGGCAGGGGCCCGAAAAGAGGGTATACCGGTAAGACAGTGACCTAGAGGAATACAACTCAAGTAGATGATATCGATCATGCAAACAAACATGTACATGCACATACACAACATGCAAAGAAGCAAGTGGTAGATCGATCGGGATGGAGCATCCGGTTTAACCAAAGTATTGTGCCAACATGACCGGGGTAGCTGGCTAAAGCACAAGTGATGTGACCGGTTCGGGATAACCGATCGAGACACAAGTGGTGTCGGTGCAGATGCAAGTGCAAGTGCAAGGTGCAAGGTGCAAGTGTAATATATGACACACAATATGTAACAATGCAACACACATGCAAACAATGAGGTGCAAATGACCACACATGATAACGAGCCACGCTCGTACTAACGACCTCACCTAGGAAACCTAAGGTTTAGACCCTTGGAAATGCGGCATCGCCGCCTCTTGTTTTGGTGGGGAAATATGGGGAGTTTTCTCCCCGAATCTCTGAAGGGAAAACTCTACACGGCGTCGCGAAATGTGCTAGCTACAAAGCTTTTACCATTTCGCGAACTCCAGACTTTGCAAAGCGAGCCAACTACGAAGCTTCTCTCGCTTTGCCAAGTCCAACCCCTTAGTTTCTCCAAGTAAAGCTGGGGAAACCCAAAGCAAGGGGAGTGAGGGACTCCGACCCTTTGGGATTTGTGCTAAGGCTCACAACCAATGGGAGACACTCGGCTTTACGCAGAGCGTTTGGTTACGCACAGGAAGTCATAACCTAAATGCTAGCTCTAGGAAATTGACGATCCATCACGCAGGCACGTCGCCGCGTCGACCCATGCCGGCGCACGCACCCCATGTGGACGATCGAACCCACATGCCTAGACACCACTAAACCTAGGGCTAGCTAGGAGTTTAGGAAATCTCACCACCGCGAATGTTGCAGGCACGTTCTCGTTACTTGCTCCAAGCCGTCGACGTCTAGTCCGTGCTCCAGTGTATCCCACAATGAATCATGCAACGAGGAGAATATGAGATAGGAATCAGTGAGTGCAAAATATCCAAAATTAATAATTTTGACATATAAAAGTATAACCAAAATATACCTTCGCGTGGGAGGTTGCTCGATGACGGCGAAGGAGGGGAACCCACGAGGTAAAAGACACACGCGCCTTCTCGAACAACGATAACGCTCGCTGTCCGGCGACGTCGAAGTGCTAAAGTGAAGTGTCCGGCCGCTGGGAAGATAAAGTGGCAAGGTTGGCGGGGTTGGCTGAGAAAAAGAAGTAGAAGAAGAAAAAGAAGAAATTAGGAGAAGAAAAAGAAATGGAAGAAAAAGAAGAAGAATTAGGAGAAGAAGAAGAAAAATAAAGAAAAGAAGAAAAATTAGGAAAAGAAGAAGAAATGGAAGAAAAAGAAGAAAAATTAGGAGAAGAAAAAATAAAAAATAAAAAATAAAAAATAAAAAATAAAAATAAAAAAAGAAGAAGAAGAAGAAGAAAAAAAAAAGAAGAAGAAATAAAAGAAGAAGAAGATGAAAAACTAGGAAAAGGAGAAGGAGAAGAAGAAGAGGAAGAAAAGAGAAGGGGCTGCCGACGTTGGGGAAGAAGATCTGGTCGGTGGTTGTCGGCGTTTAAAAGNATTGGGAAATAAATTAATTTTGAATAAAAAATAATAAAATATAAAAAGAGAAGGGAATAAACTAATCGAATGTTTATTCTAATATCTCAATCAATCCTCTACGATTTGGTGGTGTAGCCAGCCATATGAGAGAGTTAAATATAGGGAAAACCAAATCTTCTCATATTTTCACTCCCTCAAGCTGGGTTCTAAATATTCTAGACCAAACTTGTTGTTTAATTCTGAGAAGGTGCTGAAAGGAAGAACTTTGGTGAATACATCAACAACTTGCTGTGTCGGGATATAGCTTAGACGTATAATTCCCCTATTGACATTTTTGACTATAAAAATGAAAAAAAGGGAAAGAAATAAATTATATTAGTTAAGATTGAATTAATTAACTTAAAGATTTATTTACTCCCGCCTTCCGCTTTTTGGAGCCCGTTCAAAGGAATAACCCGTTTCCTTGTTTGCAGCAAGTTACATATAAATGATCAGGGCCACTTTCCCATTTTCATTCGCACTGTCTTGTTCCACTTCATCCTTATCGCTCTTCTTCTACTCCTTGCTGCCCCGCTCATCTCCACGGTTCTCCTTCCGCTTCCTTAATCTGCTTCGATTCGAAACCCGTGCCACATAAGTCACTGTTACCCCTTTTTATTCGCATGTTTGAAATCTCTCGCTCGTCCTCTCCTTTTCCTATTATGTATTTCTTTCTTGTTCCCTTACAAAAGAAAATGATGAAATTGCAAGAAACCCGTGTTAATAGTCGTCTTCCTACCTTTTCAAGACCATCACTTTCTGTCGTTCTTCCCTCTATTTATAGGCCACCAAAGTTTTTGTGTCGCAAAACCCTCTCCTACCTCTTTTGTTTTTGAATCCCTTACTAGACTGTCGTGATTAGCGCTAACTGGTAAGACAACAACGTGATTGTCAACCTATAGAGACCCACAAATCCCATCTTTCTTCTCCTTTCGCACTATTTCTATCTGAAAACCATGGAGATAGATGGAGAAAGCCCGCACGTTTGCTTGCCTATCTGTCACGACTTTCCTTCTGCTCTCCCGACCTATAACTAGTCTTCTCACTTTGACTAAATTGAACGCTCTGCCTTGCACAGTGTCACTCTGCACTAGCCCATACCTCTTTTGTACAATACCGAGATCAATCTTTCACACCAAAGCCCTTCGTGCGATCTGACGAGCCCACACGAAGTCGTCGAGCCTCTCTGCCCTAGCCTTCTGCCGATAAGTACTTCTCCCTACCGTAGCTGCGAGCCCTCTTCCGGCATTGCCCTAGCTCCACTCGAATGCCCCTTGCTATCTTTATTCGAGCCCACACACCCTACCTGAGCCAAATTTAAAATCTTACTCGAGCCTTTGTGACCATTTGGTTTTGGTTTGTTATTATTGTTCATTTTATTACTTTTTTCGGTGTTGCTCTGTATTGTAACTAAAAAAAAGGGAAATGTGTTGTCCTTTTGTTTTATTTTTATTCGTCGTGGTCACAGTCAACATCATCAAAGCTCGGAAAGGTATAACTTTGGGAAAGAAAATTCCTACTTTATATTATTCACAAATAGGATACATATATATAGGGAACTCAATCCCCTTTTACATACTTACCAAACATATCTCACCTAAATTAGGAACGAAAATAATTCTGAATAATAAATAGATAACATAAAATGGGAAACGAATAAACCAATAAAATGTTTTCTATGATATCCCAATCAAATCTTCCAAGATTCAGAGTTGGTGGCCGGCCCCATATAAGAGGCAAATATGGAAAGAATAAAATCTTCTCCAATTTCCACATATATGATTGATTTTCTTTTTCATTGAGCATTATGCATGAAAAAACCTACTGTGGCTTTCCTTGCCTGTTTTAATATTGTTCAAGCCCATCTATGCTTGTTGAACTTGTAATAGCATAGCAGAAGAATGACTGCTATCTTTTTCACCTGTTTGAACGTTAAAATTTTTTCTACAATTTTTTTGTTGTTAAATGCATGAAGTTAACTTGGCTGCATGCTTGTTGAACTTATAATGGCATAACAGAAGAATAACTGGATCTTTTTTACCAGTTTAAACGTTCAAAAGTTGTTTGCAATATATTTATATTTGGTTAAATGCTTGCAGTTAACTTGGCATACGGATTTTGGTTCGAGGATAATGCCACAAGTACTTTGAAATGCTTGGTATGCTTCTTTTTTTTGTTTCTCTCATGTTGTTGATTTGGTTGTTTAACACTAACAATATCTTTTGGCAATATCAGATTTAATTTTTATTTGGTATAGTGTAATGTTTTTATTATTAATTTTGTCGTTTAAGAGGAATGCGATGCGTAGGATTTGTTTTTCTTATTTCAATTGGCAAAGCAAAGATACTTTTTTACTAACTCGAGTTTTCATAACTTTTATATCATATATGCACATTAAGATCGTACAATGATCACCAAAGTAATTAAACTAGAACTAAATGGGTAATAATTTGTAGCAAATATAATGGTACTACCTAAAAGCCCAAAAGATTCAAACATGTAAATAATGAAGTGATGAAATAATATTTAAGCATCAAGAAAACATGTGAGATTGAGTGACTAATTAGAGATTAAGATGCTGAGGTAGCATGAGGAGGAAGAGAGCATAAAAATGTGCATTGGCAAACGTGTAGAGTTATTGAGGAACACTCTTGAGAAGAAGGTTGTGAGTGAGAATCTATTAGCGCCAGGTAGAAAGAAACAATGAGAAGCGAGAAAACCATCAAACATGAGAACTTGAAGAAGCGAACTATCAAAAAGTAATGATTTAGTGTTTATGAGAATTAGTGAAGACAAATGAACATAAGTGCCTTTGTTATTTGACATATTTTTAATGAAACCATGAAATCAAAATAATAAATTTGTTTTGAGGCCGAGCCAAGTAATGCAGCGAAGTGACATGAACTATGTGCTTTGCTGTGAGCTTTTGCTTCGCAGGAAAGAGATGCTCATGGCTAGCCTGTTATTTTGCTTTGCTCCTAAGGCACACTTTTTTTACCTAGAGTTGAGGTGGGGAGATAAGGGCTGCCATATGAAACTTATATAATCTATGAAGCTGTAACCTTTCTCTTGTGGTTTTGGTGCTTATGCTTTTTTTGTTTTTTATTCTCAGGGTTTGATAAAGTGACCAAAGAAAGTGTTGCTAGCAGTTATGCATAAAGATCATATAAATTATAACTATGAGCTAATAACACATGCAACTGTTGTTGAAAATATTGGGAAATTTACATACTTTGCACACAATTCTTATGCATTTACTTATCTTATACATAAAATTGTTTACATACATAGCACTTTGGTGCTTTAAACCTATGTATGAAAATGTGTATTTCTCTTTGAAGAAGTGGTAATAGAGCCATTTTTGATGTAATANCCGAGCCCAACAGAAGTCAGACAAAGCCATCCCGAGCCCAACAGCAGCCAGACAAAGCCCACACAGCCCAACAGCAGCCAGACAAAACCAACCCGAGCCCAACAGAAGTCAGACAAAGCCAACCCGAGCCCAACAGAGGTCAGACAAAGCCAACCCGAGCCCAACAGAGGCCAGACAAAGCCAACCTGAGCCCAGCAGAGGTCAAACAAAGCCAACCCGAGCCCAGCAGAAACCAGACAAAGCCAACCCGAGCCCAGCAGAGGTCAAACAAAGCCAACCCGAGCCCAGCAGAAGCCAGACAAAGCCAACCCAGCTAAGACCAGCCCCCAACTACAAAGCCAGCTACTTAAAACTTGAAATCAAGCTTGACAATATAAAAAAAAAAACATTAAACATCCAACCATTTCAGCTAATAAAAAAAAAAAAAACTTCAAACGATGCTAAAACTGAGTTCAGCAAGAACTAAAGAGCCAAACCGAGCCTAGCAGGGGCAAGATAAAACAAATACAACCCTCCCCCAGAGTTAAACCAAGCTCAAAAGGGCTAAACTAAACCAAAGGACCTAGTTCAATCGAGAAACAGAGCCAAAGCCCAGCTCCCAACAGGAAACAGAAACCATACTCGAGAAACAGAGCCCAAAGCCAAGCTCGACAAAACCAAAACCGGCATCAACGATTTTTTTTTAATTCAGATTTTTTTTATACATATACATACAAAAAATGCAGCTCTAGCCATTTCAAGTCAAAATCCAAGTCCCAAACCAAGTCACAGCATTTTCTAAATAGATTTTTCTCATAGCACATATTTCAAACCGAGGAGTGCCACAGGAAGCCGAAACCGAGCCCCCCCCTTCTCCAAATATGTACAAAACAGTAGAATGCCCCCTCCCCAAACTTCATTTTAAGTAAGAGTAAGACATAGCATGCCAAAGCCTCCCTAGTTTAAGCAAGTAACTAAGTCCAAACTTAACATACGCTCAAATCTCATTTCAGACAAGTAAAAGAAAAATAAATAGCATGCTGTATTATCCATCAGAGGTAAGCTCAAGGCTCGGCCAAGAGAAAACCGAAGAGCAACGAGGCACCACAAGAGGGGGGGGGAGAAGAGAGTACCTCAAGAGTGCTAAAGCACAACAGCACAGGCAACCAAATCGAAAAAAGAAAGCTTTCCCCACAGTCTCCTCTAGCCAAACCTTTTCAACAACAACCTCCACCAAAACAGCCAACCACCTCCCTTATAGGCAGGGAACAGAGAAGAAGAGAAAAGAAAACCACCCCCAAGTGTCCATTGTACTCGAATCGGGACAAAGAGCCAAAAAAAGGAACTCTCCCGCCTACAGAAGACGAAGCCAACGGCGTTTTTTTAGACCGAGCGGCCGAGAGCAGTGGCAAAGAGAGAAGTATCGGGAAGAGGAGGAGAAGAATGCCACTCTAGTGTACCAGGGAACCAGCCTCACAGAGTCAAAACTACCAAGAAGAGGAAAGCCACAGCGTATAAAGACTGGCCTCGCTTCGGGAAGGAAGACCGCGGGCAACAGTATGTCAGGCAAGGACGAACGGGGTCAATCCTCCTCGCACGGAGGAGGACAAGCTCGGTCAGCTCGAGAACGATAAAGGGAGAGAGCCAGGCACGCGAGAGGAAGAGGGGAAGGATAAGAGCTCGGGTGCGTGTGTTAGAGGAGCNCTGCCTCTAGTTCTAGGGCGAGATCCAGATAACAAATTGTTGAGTGCCGAGTCATTTCCCGAAGTAACCAAAATATCATCCATTATATTCCCAAGCTGAAGTTTGCCTCCAATCTTCTTCTTCCTCCTTGAATAGACCTGTCATTCATTCTCAGAAGACTGGCTCATCTGATCATCGTGTTGGTAAACAAAACGTTGGGCAGATCAAAAGCTGATGAGCATTAGAAAAAGGATTGTCAACTGTTGCAACGACTGTAGGTTCAAGTGTGTGTGAAGCATGAAATGTCTCCTCTTCACCTAATGCTTTCTGCAATTGAGGAGGGTTTGAAAGTGTAGTTTGCTCAGCAAGGCCATCCAGCTTCTCATCGATTACAAAAATAGTATTTTCAGGTGAGGATCCACATAGGCGATTAACTCAGACACCATAACCTATTTTGTGGTAATTTTCTCTTCAGATGAAACAAATATATCCAAAGCAGTGGGGTTAGATCCATTTTTATTCACTTGATATTTAGATTTCAAATTAAGATGAAACTTATAGCATTTATCAAGGTTGTGCCTAAAGGAGGTCTATGCTCTTTAACAATTTGTTGCCAATATCCATTGTGAGTTATGCCCAACCAGACTTCAGTAAAATCAGGTAAAGTAATATCTCTTTCAACAAGTATTATGTCCATAGAAGGTCTAGTTAGGTTAAAAGTGGGTAGATCTAGCTTCAAAGGGTTTCCAAGTATGAAATCAATAGAGTAAAGAACCTGATGATGAAAAAATTGCAACTTGAGATTAGGTAGACTAAACCATACCGGTACAGTAGGAGATTCGCGCTTGGTGTCAAAATCAGAAGAACACTTGAGTAGCTTCATTGGTTTACTAGCAATGTTAAGATATATTTTGGAAAAAATCTCAGTGTAGTCTTCAGGCACGGTTAGTTGAATTAATACGTGTCTCTCATTCAGCCCTAATTTCCACTTTCCTCTAATTTGAGATTATCAAGACTTTTCCTGATAACTTTCATAGGTGGGTATCTCCATTGAAATTTTCTAATAAGAGCAAACTTGAATTTATTAGTAAGGGATGAAATTTCTAGCTCAGAGAAAAAAAGTATTGCTTTCCCATTTTTCCCGCTTGCAATCTTGATAAAGGGGCAATCACCTTCCTGTTGCTCATTATAACTTGAGGGGAAGACAACTGCCGTCTCCCTCTGAGAATTACCCACCACGTGGGCAAAAGAGATTTTGTCAGGTTCAACTNTGCAACTTGAGATTAGGTAGACTAAACCATACCGGTACAGTAGGAGATTCGCGCTTGGTGTCAAAATCAGAACAACACTTGAGTAGCTTCATTGGTTTACTAGCAATGTTAAGATATATTTTGGAAAAAATCTCAATGTAGTCTTCAAGCACGGTTAGTTGAATTAATACGTCTCTCATTCATGAGCTCTAATTTCCACTTTCCTCTAATTTGAGATTATGAAGACTTTTCCTGATAACTTTCATAGGTCGGTATCTCCATTGAAATTTTCTAATAAGAGCAAACTTGAATTTATCAGTAAGGGATGAAATTTCTAGCTCAGAGAAAAAAAGTGTTGCTTTCCCATTTTTCCCGCTTGCAATCTTGATAAAGGGGCAATCACTTTCTCGTTGCTCATTATAACTTGAGTGGAAGACAACTGTCGTCTCCCTCTGAGAATTACCCACCACGTGGGCAAAAAAAATTTTGCCAGNTTGGTGATATTTTTATCCTTTTTTGTAATATTATAATTGACAATTTCTATTAGGAACTCTGCTAGCTTGATTTTGCTGGACTTGTTTTCTTCCTATTGTTTTCCTTGTGTAAACAGTTTTTAATATTGTCTGATCGTTTCGATGCCTTCTCGTAGATTTCTATATTATATTTTGACTCGTAAATGAATCAGTGCACTTGAATGACAATACAAGTTCAACTCTGTAATACTCAATCAAATTTATTCAAATTAATATATAAATAAACTTAACATTTGTTTTTAGCGGCATTTATATGCCACACAATTTACATGTATTTACATATTTACTTTCAAATTTATCTCTACAACACCAAAAATTTTAACTTCATATCAAATAGTCATGTTTCTTAAAAGTGAAATATACCATTTCATGCATGGGGGGCACTGAGTTATAAGTGTATGTATGAAATTTTAGTTGTTAAATATGTTAATACATTAGAATTGTGTGGCATGTATGTAAATTTCTTTTTTTTTAAAAGAAAGACTTAATAAAAAATGGACACAGTATAGCTAGTTTATATTATTATACTGAATATGCAATCAATAATGTTTTGATATTAGTTAATTTAAAATTATATAATTATATAATTTTATATAATTCACAATAATTATATATTATCATGTACATTTAATTTTTTTAATGTCGTAAAATTTATCAGCACTTGGCATTCTTAACATTTCTATTTTATTCTTGTAATTTAGTTATTTATTGCCAAATATTTTTTATTTATAAAAGCATTTATAGAAAATTAATTATCTAGATTAAAGTCGGGCTTGTAGTGATTTCAAAATGTTCATAATTAATTATGTTATATTTTCTAATTCTCATTAAATAATCTTGAATTAAGACTAGTTCACTACTAAGCCATTAACAATTTCATGGGTAAATTTGTAATTTTAGGAATGTTAACTCAAATGAAATTCAATTCTCATTAAAGAGTCATACTATCATCTAAGCACCAATTAGGGGCTTCAAATAAGTGAATTATTATCTTCCTAACTTAAGCCCACAACCTTAGTATCATCCAACTAGATTAACCTCCGAGTCATAAAAATTTATAAAATTGCAATTCTACCTTTATCATAAAAAAGTGGCAAATTGGTTTCTTCCTCTTAACTCATTATATCTCAAACATCTAAAAAAACTCACTATGATCAAAGGTACCCATTTATCTTTTGGTTAATCCTAAATTTTAATTAAGGCATCAAAATCCAAAATTATCATTTTGCCCCGTCGGCTCTCTACTTCATAACTTATCAAATATAACTCAAATGACTTTGAAATTCTTATAGTACCCCACTCATGGGTCAATTAAAATATCAGAGGCAATACTGTGATTTTTCTAATTTTTATTTAATTTATATAATTATTATTACCTCAAAAATAGTATTTTCAATTATAATTTATTTAATTAATGAAAAGAAACTTTTTGTTCATCAAAAAATTATTAAAGGTTCACCTAGGTCAGAAGACCAATTTGACAAAATTTCATAATTATTTATATTTTATTTTAATTATTTAAATTAATTATTGATTTTAGTGATTAATTAAATATGAAATATGTTTTAGTTTCAAAAATCACTTTTTATATTTTTCTTAAATTTCCCCAAGTCCAGAGGGCCCTAAGAAACAAATGTTTCAGTTTTGAAATTTTTATTTCATTTATTGCAATTATTTTAATGAAAAATTAAAGAAAATACATTTTTAACCTTTAAAAATACATAACTAAATCAAGAAAATTAAGAAAAATATTTTAATGGGTCATAAGTGATCAGGGAACAATTATAAATAAATTTTGGTTCTTTTCTTATTTTTTTGGAATTTTAATCATTTTAATTATTTTTTATTCAAAATATAGCTAAAAAATAAACTATTTATTTTAAATATTTTTTATTTTTCCTAAGTGCTTTTGATCACAAGGAACTCAGAAAACCACTTTTCATAATTTTCTTAACTATAGTTATATTATTATAATTATTTTAATGCAAAAATACCATTTTACTTACAAAATAGACTTTAGTGCTCAAACTAATTCAAATAAATTTCAAATTTCTATAGTGAGTTAGAATGATTATTATTTATAGTGTGAAATAATTTTTGTTAATTTTTTAATATTATTTTATTCATTTTAATTTTAGTGAGTTTTTAGGATTTAATTAACTATAGTAATTTACATAAACATTTAAACTTTATTTATATTTTTCTTAGAGTCCCCTAACCACAGAGTACTTACCAAAATAGGTGCCATATTTTTCTGATTCATATTTTAGTTTATGCAATTATTGTAAGTAAGAAAAAGATCATAGCATTGAAAATTAGGGTTACATGTGTAGAGATGTTTTCTAACTTTGGAAAAGTCACAGAACATCCGTACTGTCATGAGGAATAAACCCCTAATGTTTCAAGCTATGGTGATTATTATTTGCTTAATTATAATTAAAACATTACAGAGAATATATAATTAATTATAAATAAAACACAAATCAAATACTTTCAATTATTGTTCCACATTATTCTCCTCTTTACGCTAAGCAAGGGGATATTTTTCTTTTTTTTTCTGATTTTTCTACACTGAGTTGTGATATTTCTAATTTCTGGAATTAATTAAAATCCTTTAAATCTTGTTTTCCTACTTAAACACGTGGTAGGCGTGTCATCCTAGGCGCTCGGAAACGCGACGTGTTGCACCACCATTTGACGCCATTATCCACGTAGTTGTTGACTCAGTCAGCGCTTTATGTTCAATTCTCTCGTCCGACGTGATCCTGGGCCTCCATTTAATACACGTGCGATCCAACGACTCTCCGTCATCGTCCTCAACTAACCTAACCCGAGAACTGTACACACAAAATCCTTAAGATCTCTCTCGATACTTAATGAAATCTCATAGGGTTTGTTCCTACACTTTCATATGGTCCAGGGGAACCTATCTATATGGTCACATGCTCATAAAATTAAACTTTTCTTCACAAAAGCAAAAATCAAGCTTGATTTGGGGGAAAATGAGTTATACCTTTGTCTGAGAGGGGAAACCACAATCACATGCTTGGATAAGCTTCGGTGCAGTCCAACGAAGATGCCTGAAGTGTTGCTTTTCTTTGGTGAAAGGTTTGGGTATGAGTTCAGTCAGAAGGTGTTGCTACCTTGGTCTAGAGGTGGGTTAAAGGGCTCGGGACAAGAGGATTTTGACGGTAAACTTCCACGTTTAGTCTAAGGAAGCTTAAGGATGATTTAATTTGAATTTTTGAAGAGTTCTTTGGGATGGCAGAAAAGGTCCTGATTTTTTAGTTCAACAGTGGAGGCGATGGCCNTACGACGACGAAGGAGTCGACTATCGCAGGAGGCTTCGTCTTCGAGCACGATCAAGCCAGGGAATCGCAATTGGGCGAAACCCTAGTGGAACCGACTCCATTAGTCATATATATATATATATATATGAAAATATTATTTCAAAATATTAAAGGTATTGGTGTTACACAAAGTCGTGCTCACAATAACTTAATCAATTCCCATTCATGATGCATCATTCGTTTAATTCACGTTTTGTTTAAAACTTAACCAACTTTCATGTATNTCAATATTAAAGGTATTGGTGTTACACAAAGTCGTGCTCACAATAACTTAATCAATTCCCATTCATGATGCACCATTCGTTTAATTCACGTTTTTCTAAAACTTAAGCAACTTTCATGTACNCATTCCTTCATTTATTTTTTTTAGTCTTCCACATTGCTTATATCTGCTTGCAATTCTTTTTTGAGTTGTGAAACTCGCAATTCATAATAGAATGGTGGTCAATAANCATTCCTTCATTTATTTTTTTTAGTCTTCCACATTGCTTATATCTGCTTGCAATTCTTTTTTGAGTTGTGAATTCATAATAGAATGGTGGTCAATAATCTGGTTATTGCGCAATTGCTTTCATTATATGATTAAAACTTTTTAACTTCACTAAAAATAAATAATAAATAAAAAAAAATTCTCCAACATCACTCTATTGAAAGGAATTACTGCTTGATAAAATCATTTGCTATATGTTTTACAGTTCTATCTCTAACTCTACTCTTGATTCTCATTTTAACCAAGTATCTTTTTTTGTTTGCAAATGATTGTGCTATGTTTTGTTTCCGTCTCAAGTAGCTTGGGCTTACTNAACCAAGTATCTTTTTTTGTTTGCAAATGATTGTGCTATGTTTTGTTTCCGTCTCAAGTGGCTTGGGCTTACTATGCACATGTTACATGCTTAAGCGCTGAAGTGCATGCAAGAAGAACGTTGATCTATTCAGTTTAATTAAATTGTAAAATAGAAGGATAACATTAGAATAAAAAAATAGATGCAACAACTGAATCTTCTTCACTTATGATTCGTTTTATCTCCATCAGTGGTTGTTGGATATGACCAATAGAGCTGTGCGCGCATTTGCTTTCTCTATTGCAAAAGATTGATTCTCAACTCAGCGTTTACCTCCTCCATCTTCTTCATAGAAGAATTACACTCGACTATGACTCCACATTC
>JXCR01141790.1:32282-48659 GCA_002079205.1 Phalaenopsis hybrid cultivar | reverse complement strand
GAATGGTTTCCGGCAGAGGGGCCTGCAGGGAAGGGTTTTTTGCTGCAGGGAGGGCTTTCCGGCTGGGAAGGTTCTGGTTGCAGGAAGGATTTGGCTGGCAGTAAGGAGAATTCCGGCTCTGGGAAAGAAAGCCAGGCTGAAGTGGCTTCAGAAAACTGCAGGACGTTGACTGCTGCCATCCACCTTTTCTTTCTGGGAAGGGCTGCCTGCAGGGAAGAGTTAAGGTGGGGAGTGTTTCGGGACAACAGAAGGCCTCTGTAGGGACAGAAGAAGGCGGAGCAGGGCTGCCTTTTGAGATCAAAGAGGAAAGAAGCTTTCCTGCTGAGAAGAGGAAGCCTTGTCTCCTATTAGAGAGCCAAGAGATCATTGCATTTATTTCTCTTTTGAACTTCTTATCAAGCATTCTATTAGCTTCATCCAAAACTAGAAACTGTATCCTGAAGTTGTGAACAATCAAAGTTTGGTCTCTCATTCATGTGCTTAAGGAGAAGACGGTGTGTCCATATCAAGTTGTTAAGTGAATTAACATGACGCTTTTCAGCATCAACATCTTTACAACCATCAATTAGAAGGCCTTCACTTGAAGAGTATGATTCCTTCCTATTATTTTCAACTCTTCNATATATATATATATATATATATATATATATATATATATATTAAATCATATGCGATTTATTCACGCGCAGCGTCGTGACAAAATAGGTGTCTTCCTTAGGCAAAATCGACGTTCCGGACGCGTTGGTGATGTCCGTTTTGTCATCTGGGGTCGCTCGGACGACGTCGTCGATAATCGGGTAAAAAACGCGTCAAAATTCAAATTTCACAAAGTTTCGACCCGCGATCGATCATTTCAAAAGGTTTATTTGAGTCTTCGACAGGTAACGGTGCAAGCGATGTCAATTGTGGCGATCGGATGTGTCAACTCTCCGAATTGCGAAGTTTGTGCGCGCGGGAGTGCAAATTGTGCAGAAGGTCACTCTAAGGCTCGAAAAGTCCTATAAGTATTCCTTTTGGGTTTCCTCATGTCGGTTTCACCCTTCTAAGTGCTAGAAGCTGATACCACACACGCGAAACCACAAATGAGGATAGAAACAGGTTCAATTTCTCTAAAACGAGGCGGGTCCCATACTTCTAAGGTTTCTAAGATAGTCAAAGGGAGATCCCTAAGGCTAGATCCTAAACCCTAAGAGGAAGACTAGAACTCACCAAAAATGAGATCAACACCCCCACGATAGAAGGTTCCAGTGAGATCATCAATAGTGTCAATAGCTTAGAGCTGATCAAGAGGAGATGAATTCACTGCCTCTGGCGGAGCCCTTTGTCTTTTTGGTATAAGGTGGGGGTATAGATGGTGGCATTGAGAACTGGAGTGGTTGAACATACGACAGTTCGAACAATACGAAGGAAAAAGGTTCAATCACTACCTTTTTGTCAATATCTATGGTATTGTGTGTCCAACGAAATTTCCTCAAAAACAAGTGAAGTGATGTCTCTTTCAACAAGTACTCTGGTTTCAGATGGACGGAAAAGATTAAAAGTATAAATGTCTGTTCTGAATGCTTACTATAAGCTGAGGCAATAGAGTACAGCACTTTTGAGTAAAATAATAAAATTTTAGACCAAATAGGCGAATCCAAACCAGAATGATTGATGGTTCCTTCTGCGGGTCAAAATCCACAGACCATTTCAGAATCTTTATTGTTTTTTTATCAATCCAAATTATTCTTCTAGCAAATAAGCGTGTGTAATCTTCTTCAGAATTAAGTTGAATAAGAATGTGTTTTCCATCTAAAAGTCCAATTTTTCACTCTCCAACAAAGTGCATAAGCTCAAATTCCTTACGAATAAGCTCCATTTTGGGATGGTCATACAAAAATTTCCCGACCAAATTCAAAAGAGAGGAGGAAGCAAGTTGAATATCATCAGCTTCTGTAAAAAAAATAGCAGACTTCCCATTCTTTCTACAAGGTTTCTTGATGTCCTCCGCCCGCTCAAAGGAAGAAGGGAAAGAGCACGATTTAGATGTATCTGAGGCATGGACACCCACAACGGCAGCAACATACAAACCATTTGAAGCCATCCTCAATAGATGGAGGTGCGGCGTTAAGAATAGTGAAGAAAACAGTTTTGATAAGCACGCGAAAAAATTCGGCGGAGAAAACGCAGTAAGACAGAAAGACAAGCCGCAGTGACCGGAAAACTTGCGAGCCGGGAAAACTCGCGAGACGGGAAGACGAGCCGCGCCGCAAAGCCGGGAAAAACTCACGAGACGGGATGACGGAAGACGAAACAGAATCAGGCGCGNTATCTATAACATGAAAGTTATACTTTTTATTTAAAAAATGGTGGTATTTGAAAATACCGCTCCCCATATGTGCTATCCGTCCCTGTAGGGATCGAACCCTGGCCAGAGGGGTCTTACGACTAACAACACAGCTACCTACCAACTTGCCGCCCAAGGCCGAGCACAACATGAAAGTTATACTTAATTGTATTTGCTATAATGACATGTGGAAAAGTAATATCGTCATAATATATGTTTCAACCCTATGATTAGATGGCTTCTCTATATAATTAGGACAAATGCTAATGATTTTGGTTTTCCCATCTATTGCTTACAAGTATTTTGATGCATTATCTCTGTGCAATTTATCTGAACTAATTTCCTATACTTAGTATATGATTGCCCAGAAATGACGAATTTAAATATTTAATTTTATTTTTTTTTGCAATGAATAACGAATATGAATCAGATTAATGCTGCCTCGTACTTATAATCTTGTTCGTTATATTAGCATCATCCCAAACAAATTCATTTAAAATTAAAATGAAATACCGTGTAGCTACAATTTTGAGGTCCCTCATGTTTCTTGATATCTAATTCAAAGTTTTACAAAGTGATAGCGTGAAAATTGCTTTCGACTTATATGCTGAATAAGTCATATGTTTTAAAGTGCTGGGCATAAGTTTCATAATCTTGATTTTATATATTTAAAAATTCTAAAATGTATTATAATGACCTAAAATTAAAACTAATTAAAATATGAATTTTTCATATTGAATATAAGTTCATTATAATTTTTTATTATGCTCATTAATGTAACACATCAAATCATGCTCATGTTAACACTTAGTCATGTAATATTTATTTATCTTAAAATCGTGATAATATGGAGTGACAAGAATTGAAGAATCGGTTGTCCATATTTAGTTTTAATGTATGCATAATGTACATAATCTTGAGAATGCATCTAATTGTAAACATTTGAAAGTAGGGAATATGATTCATTATATAATAAATGCAAATGTCCATGGATCCATGAGTAGATAGTAGTGATTTCATAGATTAATGAGGTGGCTGCAAAATAGGAAGGAAAGAAGGTTGAAGTCTTGCGAGTGTGGCTTATGTTCAGTGAAAATTATGTAGCCATTTCATATCCCTCTTTAAGCAAATGAATAGAAACCATTCCTCTTTGATAAACCTTTGGTGAGAATATCAGCGAATTGGTCACCTGTGATTAGAACCAAGTACAGATTAGTCCATTATGAAGCTTTTACTTTTTCAACTTTAAAGTGTTTTGTATTTCCATGTTGCAAAGGATAATGCACAATATTATTACTTGATCTATGATCGTAATACAGCACTATAGATTTGGGTATTTTACATACATAGCAAACAATTCTTTTGTATTTACTTATTTAACACCTAAACTTTCATATTTATACACGTAGGCATCATTTGGGTAGTCTCCTCGTAATTGGATAGTCTCCCTTTCCCTTCGAAAATTAAGAGTCTCGTACAAAGTATTCTTTCCTAAGAAAATACATCACTTCACTTCAAAGTTTAAATACCAAAAGGAGGGAGAAGTTAGAGTGGCTCTTTGCCTTAGTCAACACAATGCCACTCTTACTTGGACCTGCTCTTTTTATTTACTTTGACTTCTACCTAAGCATGCAGCACGACACCTAAGAAAGAATGTTGATTTGTCGTTAATGCTTATATGAAATAAATTTATATAATCACAAATAAATTCATATAATCATAAGTTTCATGATCGCCACTGATGAAGGGACGATGATAGTGTTTTATCTAACAGAAGAAAAACAAGCCAACTCAGCTCTTTGACAAAAGGAAGTAAAAAGGAGGATGGCCCACTACTACAACAAGCACATTCAAGTGAAAACTTTTTTCCCTAGGGGCTTTGTACTAAAGAAATTTGACCTAGCTTCATGAGAGTAAGCAATCGACAAGCTAGACTAGACATGATCCGACCTTTTCATCATCAACCAAAGGATTGCCCTCCTAAGCATACGAACTCAAGAACTACACGGGGAAAGGAATCTCTCAAACATGAAGCGGAGATGACCTCAAAATATTTTTTCCTTAGAAAAATTCTTTGTATCAACGGGTGAAAAAACAATAAAGCGCTATTGTTCCAAAAACTTGTAATTTTTATGCAGAAATATTGGAAAAAAGTGCTTGCATAACTATATATACAATATCAGGTCCAATTAACACTTAGATAAATAGAAGAGTTCATGCAAACCAATAGTTGGTTGATACTCGGAGAACTTAGCACGAGCAGCAAAACCGACTACAATTGAAGATGGTTGATTGGTAGGAACTCCTAAGCTGGCAACGACAGTATATTGTTTGATCCACAAAACACGTAAAAAGCTGGCCTACAACACTCTCGCGTCATAAAAAATTTGTCTCTGATCTTGGATTGGATCAAGCTCTGGAGGTGGTTTCATGCCCATTAGTGACAAGATCCACAGTGGGTATCGACTGAATCAACCCAGAAGCTAGTTTTGGTGGTTACCCTTGCAAAAGCAGCTACAAGATCTGTTAACTATGCCTAGTGTAAGGGATGGTCCGTTAAAGCGACAATTTGACCAAGCGACATAAACTCGGGAAGTGTTAGACGTGAGTCGGGCTATAACACCCTTAAAAACCAACAAATCAAGATGTTTGATAGGTAAAAACACTCAAAATGATCGACAGTGATGCAAGACGTTCGATCGACATTTAAAATAAAGTGACCCTCGATGCCCAAGAATCAATAAAACTCAATGTCCCTTAACTCGGGGTGGTTCCCTACTCATTAGCGACAAGATTCACGGTGAGTGGTGTATAAATCACTCCAACAACGACTTACGACGATTGCCCCGGTAAAGGCAGTGATAAGATTCCTTTAATAAGCCTGGTAAAAGTACGATTCGTTTGTGTTGATAACCCAACCAAGCAAATGGAACACGAGAAGTGAAGACATAAGCAAGTAAACATATTAGAGTCNGAAGACCCCTAAGGCTAGATCCTAACTCCTACGAGAAAAACTAGACCTCACGAAAATTGAGGTCAACAGTAGCATGCTTTATTGTGGATATACCTTGTAATGCCTAGGCGCAAAATAATTCAGGGCATATTGAATTTCTTTTTTGTTTTCTTCTTATACCAGCATGTGGTGGGTAGAATGACTAGTCATCCTACTCCATTCTTTCTCCGGAGTATGAAATGATAGAGTGGGATGCAGTAGTGGAAAAGACTCTCACATTGTACAGTAATTATTCACGTAAGATGTATCATATCTCATCATGACTCGGAGAGTGAATTTGATAGGTAGTTGACTATTAAATATCGTCTCTTACACAATTTAGTTAGCTATAGGCTGTTAGGTCTGCAAATCCTCCATCATGTACAACTAATCATGAAACAAAATTTTCCCGGAGGCTTTCAAACTCAGTAGNTTTTATGATTTACATTTAGGTAAAAGAAACAATAAGTATTTCTTAAGAGTAGATGGATTTGAGCTAATCAAGCGAGGAGCCTCCGTCATCTGCAGCACTTTCATCTTTCTCTTCGATTGACTCCTTATTATTGTCTTCTTCTTTGGCTGAATCTTAACCACTGTCATCCTCTTCTATTACTAGCGATGGTGGCAGTGCAGTAAGCAACTTCACAAATTTGTCCAGGTCAGACCTCTTAAGGTCCACTAATTATGCCTAAACAAAACGGTTAATCGCCATCTTTTTTCTAGAACTGAAGATGAATCGCTTGGATGGACATGAACTCATCCTATTGCTTCATATGCCATTTCATCCTTTAAAGCTTTGTTCTCTTCTTGGACAAAGGACAACAACTCTGACAGAAGGTGTAGTTCGGCCTCAGTTCTCTCTAGAATTTCTTGAACAATGGCCGATCGCTCCTTAACCTCCACAGATCGTTACTCAGCAGCTTTGGCCTTCTCCTCGGTTATTATCCATGGATCCTCCCCTTCCACTTAGTCGTCAAACTCCTTCAAGTGGGCGATAGACTGAAAGTGAGAGGCTTCCCAAGCTATGATGTGGTCACAGTAAACTATCTCGCGCAACTCCTAGTGGTTGAGCGACTACATAATCTTATCAAAATCCTGAGACCATATCACCTTAATAAGGGTAGAGGAGTAATCAACTGCGTATGGAGAGTTGTACCAATCTTTCTTAGCCCGAGCATGGTGAATTGACCTTTAGAGCTAATTCTCACCTTCGTACCCTCCGACTAAAATGGAACCCTTGAAAGTGGGGACCCCTTCGTGTCTTCTTGGGAGGAGGAGGAGTACTTGAGTTGATGATATGAGCTTTTCCTTTTTGGCGGTGAACTTCTTCCGCTTAAGCTAATGCTGAAGGCCCTTGCTCTGGCTCAGGTTCTTTTTTTAACTCGAGCTCTCATTGAGCCATCGATGAAAGCTGATTGGCTTCCCCTCTCTCAAAAAATGGTGGGAAGCTTGTGGTGACTAGACGAGGAGTTGTTGGCTCTTCTCTGGGCACATCCGCCAATGACTCTATGTCCTCGGCATCACTCGTTGGGATGCTCGGGCTCTGGTCATCCTCTCTATACTGCGATTCAAATGGACCTGCAACCAACAAAGAGGCCTTAGTATTTAGCTCAATTAAAGTCAGCTTGCCTGTTGAGACTCTCTGGATCATCACTGAGTCATAGAGATAAAGTATATGAAATCCACAACTTCAGTACTTCCGCCAGCCCAACCCAAAGGATGCACCTCATCTTGCCAATGGTGCAATGTCTAGGGGTGGCTTTTTTCCACGGCTTCTTCTAGGCAACCGTGGCCACCTCATCCTCCTCGCATCAGGCCTCCTTGGTGTCTCTCTACCCACATCTTTGTTGTCATACCAATGAAATTGTTCGAGTTTATGACTCAATTGATTGTCAACACATCAGTTTATTAATGCATCGTTAGTCTCCTTATGTCTATCTCTTTCGCCTCACGATGAGTCCAAGGAGGAACGAACTTCTCTTCTTGCAGACATCTCCAGTCAGAATTGTCTTGATTTCCCAGTTGGCGGAAGAAGACCCGAGGAAGAATTGGAGTATCCAAACCTTGATCTTATTCTAAAGTCTCAGAAGCTGGAACTTCTTGGCAGAACTAAATTGGACGTTGTCAACTCTGAACGAGAATGACTATGCGAACAACACCAGTGATCATGGAACTCCGGTTCGTTGACAATAAACATTGAAAGTCATGATTGCCGCTATAAAGTTCTACTTTATCTGAGCCAAGATGATCCCATAGTGATTGAATATAAACCTCAGGTCATGGCAGAAAGGGAGAAGAAGCCCCCATCAAAGTTGGCCTTTGTAGCAGAGAAGTTCTCCTCCGAATGAATCAATTGCTTACTCATGACTCTCGAAGTTGAATCACTTCCTCGAAAACCAGGTCCCTTAGAACAATTCCTTCTCCCAGGGCGACATGACTGAACTCTCAGATGCTGGGATCGTTCCAAAGACCCGAGTGCTTACATTGGGGCCATTCGAATGAAAAAATGTAGAGAGAAGTGGCATCAAAAGAAAGAGAGTAGTGAAGGATCAGAGAGCATAGCATGAGACTCCAACCCCTCACCCTTATATATAGGGGGCCATGGAAGAGAAACGGTCATGCCTCAATTTTGAAAAAAACAAATCACATAAACACAATTTTCAAGGTAAATATTTAATAAAAATAAATTTCATTTTAATTAACTTTAAATCTGAACTTTTAAGAAAAGAAAAATTTTACAGTTGGTTTCTCCACCACTTCAGGGAAGACAAGTCCTCTTCAAAGCAGCTTTTGGTACATCACTAGACCCTCAAACTTAAATCTATCTACACTGCTAGCTTTGACCTGTACCCAAACCATCGAGCAAGTTTCCGGAGCATCCGCTTGTGCCGACCTAACATCTTCCAACTCTGTCAAAAGGGCTGCATACTCTTTCTGCAATTCCTTTATTTCTACACCCCTCAAAATCTCAGTGATACTGGTGTAGGAGTCTTCCATCTCTTTCAGTTGGCGAGCCAGCAACCTAGAGGAAGTCCTCCGCCTATCAGTCCTCTATATCTGGGTCGAAGGGGGGCTAACCGGGCAATTCACTACTTTTTCCTTGCTTCGGGCAGGTGGTAGAGTCCCCCTAACCTGCCCTGGGATTTTGTCCTTTCCATCACCCCCCATCAGCGAGTTAATGATAAGGATTGCCACTTTTGCATCAAAGATAAATATCAGAAAAACAAGGAAGATAACTTTTAGTAAACCAAGTGTATCAATCTCCCATACCCAGGAGCCAATTCATCTTAGTCCATTGAAGCAACAAACTGCTCTCACCAGGCGGCAGTGGGGTGACCATAGTCCTCAATCCCTCAATGGGTGATAGCGCACTAGAAGCTTCTTGCCTCTAGGTACAGGGTTTCAAGCGGCTTCCCACGCAGAGGTTAGTTGGTCAGATACTGGTCGCCGGAGGAGCTTGGGTTTGACATGCCTGCAGCCTGGTTGGCCAACCTACTCCTATTATCTACTTGTCTCTTCTCCTTCTGAAGTCCCTGAAGAGAATCGAATGATCCCACCTCATCCTTTGGTTCTACTGCCTTCCGCTTCTTGAAAGCTGGCTTCTTCTTCCAGACCTCACCCGTTGGCTTCTTGCTAGCCTCGAGTGTCTTCTTTCCATGGGGCGCTTTCTTCGTTTTGGGTGCCTCCTTCCTCGCGGACCTCTTATCTCCCTCCAGCCTGTTTGCCATAGGAAGGGGCTGAAACTTAGGCAAAGCAAAAGCCCTCATCATCTCAGCAATGGGACATTGTCAGAAGGCTTCTGAACACTAGCAATGAAGGAATTGTAGGAATTGACCAACTAAAGCACACAGACGTAAAGGCAAAAATGATAATAAAGGTGTCAATCATGCCCTATTTATAAGGGATATGAGCATGGAAATCTTGGGAGTGCAATTGTTGAAAGCTATGATTATGGAATAAATGAATGTATTTTTGCATTTAATTTTTTTATTATTATCTTAGTTGTCACTTTCATGAAGTAACATAGTGGAGGAATTAAATTATATACATCAATTAAGTGTATATGAATCTCGAGAAAATCCAACAGACAAAAGCTACATATCATAGTTCAATGGGACCCACGAGTGAAAGATCAAGAGTCCGCAAACAGAAAGCCAATGACGCATGGGAGGAAGACTAGGGTTCCATCATAATAAGACTAAGTGTTCACTATCATAGTACCAAAAGACTTTCCTAACTAAGTGCAACTCTCAAAATTTCTACCGAAGACCAACCGAGCAAAGGATGATGGAACGAGGGACATCCAAACAAAAGCTCATTGAGCTAAATAGGGACATAGATATGCCTCTCTTCATGTTCTTATTCAAGGGAAGAACATAATATCGTCGGCTATCTCAACAGATTCCCCTGAGACCCTTCATCTGAGACAGAGAACTGCTACAACTCACTGAACATACCATCTTGAAAGATCAACCTTGTTGTGGAGTGAGCTATCTCTCAAATTATGGTTGTTTATCCTCTGTCCGATGACCTAGCCTTACTCTGCTGATAGAAGATTCACATCCTAGGATCAATGATCGACATCCATAATAGCACAGCCGACCAGCCAAGCTGAGCCAACCAAGCCAAGTTTGGCCAACCTGGAGACCCTCAAAAGCCGACAGGTAACCTCAATTAAGCACATTTGGACGAACAAGTTTTGTCAAAACAGGACCGACTAAGTTTAGCTGACTGATTTAGAGGATGGTCGAACCAAAGACCTACTTATATAAATTACGTATAATAATCTATACAACCTCTACCAGAGCAGGGCATAAATGTAGCTTCACATATTATAACTCACTTTTCTATAAATAGGGGATCATTTTATGAATAAAATATTACTCACTTCTATCAATTTACTGTTCATTACTGTGCATTTCTCTCTCTCTCCATCTTCCTCTCTCTCTCTCCTGCCTTACACTCTATTTCTTAGGTGCGGTTCATATTGAAATTGAACCGGATCTCTATTACCAAAGCCCAATTTTGAATCTTGCCACCACTAGAGAGGGAGCTATTGGACCAATTTTGAATATACTTAATAATTTTATCAACCACATATTGAAACTGAACCGGATCTCTATTACCACAGCCCAATTTCATACCCAAATATTTTAGAGGAAAGTCAGCATTGTTGATTGATGTGTATCCATGAATCCAATTTTTGGCAAGAAGAGGAGAATCTTTGCCCAGTGTAAATTGGCATTTTGTTTTGTTGAAATAAATACCAGAAACAGCTTCAAATTGGCTAAAGAGTTTAGACGTTAACTTCACTGCCACTTTGCTTCCATTGGTAAAAACAACAGCATATGCAAGATGGGATATCAATATTATCGATTTGTGATTGAATTAGGTGTTTATGTGGTTTATTTGGAGTTCATTGACTTTCCTTGATAAGTAATCAAAAACCAATATGAAGATAGTTGGAGACAGTGTGTCACGCTGTTTAATGCTCCTCACAGCTTAAAAATGGCCATGTGCCTGGTCATTACAGAGCCAGGAATAATAGGTGTTTCCAAGTCACCTTTGTATGAATTTACAGAATTCAGTTGGGAAAACTCTGGCTTGCAATAATTCCAGTACAAAATTCCAATTCACACTATCATAAGCTTTCTTTAAATCTTGTTTGATAACAAAATTTGCCTCTCTGCATTTTTTGTTAATATCATTGAGGAGCTCCATGGCCAATAATATGCTGTCAACTATGCTTCTCCCTTTACTGTAGGCTGATTGTTGAGCTGAAGTGACGTAAGGCAAGTCTGGTTGAAGCCTGGTGACCAGAATTTTGCTAATTACTTTAGACATCACATTTATCATGCTAAAGGTTCTAAAATGTTCCCATCTGTCTTTCATATTCTCCTTAGGATGAGTACAATAGTGGATGAGGTAAAATATTTACCTGGTTCTTCCCATCTTAAATAAGCTTGTATGGCCTCATTCACCTCTTCATGAAGATCCCCCAACATTATTTATAGAAGTCCGCACTAAATCCATCTGGGCCAGCTGCTTTATTGCTGCTAATAGAATTAAGAGCTTGCCATATTTCTTCTTCTGTTGGTACATCAGTCAACACCAGCTGGTTAATATAATTGCAGCTCTCCTGGAATATGGATTTGTCTATAAGATCTAAACATACATTGCCTTTGTTAAAAAGTTGTTTGAATTTATTCTTCCTAGATTCCACGAAAGCATGGGATTCAGTAATCCATATTCCCTCCTGTTTGATTCTCAAAATGACATTTTACTTCCTTCTCATTGTTATGCATGTATGAAAGAATTCAGTGTTTCTATCCCCTTCTTTACAGGAAATGGAGTAAGCTTTCTGCTTCAGGAGTAAATCCTCCTTATTTTTAATGGCTTGCTGAAGCTGTTTTTGGGCTTCCAAAAAGTTTTCTTCACTACCATTCTGATTGCTATATCTGTCCTCAACGCCACAGATTGTCCTCAGCCTCTTTGACAGCACTAGTAACATTTTTTAAAAAAAATATCCAATTCAACTTCGCTGTTTTCCAGCCACTTTCTTTTGTAGCCTCCACATCTTACCCCAAGCATTACCATTGAATTCAGTTTTCCAGGCATCTTGAGTTTGTTCCATAAAATTTTGATGATTGGACCAAGCATTAAAGTATTTGAATGGAGTAAATGGTGTCTTCTGAAGATTTGCAATATTCAAAGGAGAGGGAAGTGGTCCTGAGAGGTTTTGTACTTTAGAATATTGAACTCATTAAACCAGCATTGATTAACTAGAACCCTGTCAAGACTTTCAGAGATATTGCCTCTTTTCCAGGTGAAAGGGAAACTGCTATATCCCAAATCATACAAATCAGCATCAATTATAATTTCATTGAATTGATCGATAATTGAATTATTAGCTCTTTAACCCTCTTTCTTTTCTTCTTCAGATGTGAGCATATTAAAATCTTCCCCCATAAACCAAGCTTCTTGCATATTGCTCCCAATGTCCCTCATATAGCTGGCCAGCTCAACCCTTGAGTCTTTCGTGCATCCTGCATAAACCAGTGTAGCAAAACAACTGAAATCACCCTTCACCATTCAGATGAGGCTGTGGAACATCATCATTCAGTATATGAACTTGAAGTTTTTTTATTCCAAAAAATACACACTTTATTGCTGCAATTACAGTAATGCTTGAAGCCCTTCCATCTCTTAAAAATTCTGTCCGTTTTTGTAAACCATAGGTTCAAAAATGGAAAACAATTTAGTCTATGGATCCTTATTAAGTGCATAAGCCTTCTAGAGGACTGAGGATCAGCAATCCCTCTAGAATTCCATAAGAAAACATTAATCATTGTGGGTCGTCTTCTTTCTAGTAATCCTAGAAGAAGACAGGCCTCCATCAGCTGATTTCGGTCTGTGAGAAAAATTTCAATGTTCCCTTATAATGTTAAATGGATTTAAGCTGTTTATAGTTCCCTGGTAACCTTAAGTTTCTTTTTCCTACCTTTTTTTCGCAAGTCATTCTTCCTCCAAAATAGTTCTTGCCATTTCAAGAGCTCCATATTTCTGATCATCCAGCGGCTCTTGCATGTTTCTTTCCATCATATCGTCTCGCCCCTGATTTCCTTTTCTTCCTAAATTGTGCCATTTTCTTTTTCCTGAAAGGCCTGTCCTAAGACGGCTAGCATAGCCTCTGAAGTTTCCTGAATTATCCCTTGATCCGTCCGCAGCAATTATATTGCTCGTCTAATTGCAACTCTTTCTTCCCCATCATTGGTCTCGTCAAATTGTTGTGCTAGTTGATCCCTAGCATTATGGCTTCTTGGTATTCCCTTATTCTGTAATTGTTCTCCCATCACCTCTTCTCTGTTTTCTTCTTCTATCTCATTTGGTTTCCCCCCATCTGTTTCCCCTCTACTGTTCCTGGATGGTATCAGCTCACGATGTGCTATGTAGCACCACATTAAAGTATGTCAAAAAATTTCACATTTTCTGCAATAGTAGGGTCTTTGCTCCTCGTCCAACTTCTGCCGGTGGCCATTGTGGCTGGTTCCAATCTAAAATTCTTCTGCTTTTGGAACAGTGAAATCTTTTTTATCAAAATTCTAGCTGCAGATGGTCTAATCATCTTGAATGTTGGAGGATCTAGCTTTAAAGGCTTGGCAAACAAAGAACCAATAGAAAATAGGATATGTTTATTATATAGATGCAACTTGAGTCATGGGAACTGAACCAGATTAGCATTATTGGGGATTCAGCGCTTCAATCAAAGTCTGGGGACAGTTCTCATGGAGTGTCCTCTCCATTAATGCTTGTAGAAAAAAACTCTCACATAATCTTCTTCTCTGTTGAGTCGTATCATTATGTTTATGCTATCAAATCTTCCAATCTTTAAATCAATCAGATCAAGTCTGGATGATTCATTTGAAACTGTCCAACCAAAGTAAATGATACCAGAGGAGAAATCCCAAACCCAAAAATAACTTTTATTAATGGGAAAATAGGATTACAACACACACACAAACTAAAAATAACATCACTAAAACATGAAAGACGAACAAACACCTCGAAAGAGTAGCTCAAGGGCGATGGGCGTTGGCTAGGTTGATCGGGAGGGCTAGTGAGAGTGGCGGCAGCAAAGATGAAGTGTTGGGCGACAGATTTGAGTGCAGAACAGCGGGCTGCAGGGCTGGACAGTCGGTTTGGAGGGGTTGGACAGCAGGTTTGAGGCAGAGAGGTGGGTCGGAGGCAGTTGTGGAAGGGTCGGAGTGGTGGAGCTGCTGTGGATGAAGTAGGATAAGTAGGACAGCAGGGAAACGGAAGTATGGTACGATAAATGGCTCAGCATGGTCGAGATACAGCCTGAGCACCACTCGGAGTCTTGGAGACGATCACCTTCTTGGACGAGGGCAGTCAGAGCACTACCGCGACTTCGGATACAACCCTTAAAGGGGAAATACCAAGGTTAAAACTCGAATTCATATATCAAAACAAGACCACTAACTTGAAGCACATCATCTCCTATTTATGAAGAGACTTGACCCATTTACGAAACACTAAAATAAGGAGAATAAATTCAAATTTCAAATTTGAGGATGGGTTTTAAATTAGGAAAAAGAATGAAAATCAGATCTCAGTTTTTAGGAGAAGTTTTAAATTAGGAAGAAGAATAAAAATCAGATTTCAGTTTTAGGAAAGATTTTAAATTAGAGAAGACCTAGGAAGGAAAGTAGGAAAAGAAAGAAAGGAAAGAAAAACGAAGGGAAAAGGAAAATGAGGGAAGAGGAAGGAGATGTCGGCAACCCCCATCCCTTGAGGACTAGCCGGTCCTCCCCCGAGCCCCGCGTCAGCAAATTTCAGGAGTTTCGTGAGCTTAGAGTTATCATCCTCAGTGAGGATAAGAGCCGGTTTGCCATTTTTCTAGCTACATTTTCCTGAAAAAGCCTTCACTGGCACCTCTAGCTATATTCTCATGGTAATATTGAGCGAAAATGAGAGATGTGTTGTTAAACTTATTAGGAGGAGGGCACAAAGCCGCAACATCAGCAAAGTAAGGCACATCCATCTTCAATCAGCCCACAAAGCAATGAAACAAGAACCTTGACAATGGAACAGTAGCCCACCTGAACCCTAGCAGAGCTCCTTCTTCAGCCGCCATGCATATAAATCTGCAAACAAACTCAAATTAATCAAAACTTTTAATTTGATATATATAGTAAATAATCCAAATTAATCAAAACAGTTGACAATCCTTCTTCTAGTACTCATCAGCTTTTATTTATTATATCTGTAGTGGTCTCCTATTTATTGCTGCAGATAAAAGCTTATAAGCACCAGAAAAATGATTGTTAACTGTTGCAACGACTGTAAGTTCAAGTGTGTGTGAAACATGAAATGTCCCCTCTTCACCTAATGCTTCCTGCAGCTGAGGAGGGTTTGAAAGTGTAGGTTGCTCAGCAGGGTCTTCCACCTATGGAAGTTATCAGGAAAAGTTTTGATGATGTCAAATTAGTAGGAAAGTGGAAAGTAAGGCTCATAGATGGGAGATACGTATTAATTCAACTAATCGTGCATGAAGACTACACTGAGATTTTTTTAAAAAATATCTCAACATTGCTGGTAAACCAATGAAGCTACTCAAGTGGTCACCTAATTTTGGCCTCAAGCGTGGATCTCCTACTATACCAGTATGGTTTAGTCCACCTAATTTTAAGCTGCACTTTTTTCACCATCAGGTTCTTTACTCTATTGGAGTCATACTTGGGGACCCTTTGAAGCTAGATCTATCCACTTTTAACCTAACCAGATCTTCTATAGCCAGAATACTTGTTAAAAGAGATATTACTTTACCTAATGTTACTGAAGTCTGGTTGGGCACAACTCACAATGGATATTAACAAGCATAGATCTCCTTATTATTCTCATTGTATGATGTTTGGGCACAATCTTGATAAATGCTATAAGCTTCATCCTAATTTGAAATCTAAAGATCAAGTGAATAAGAATGGATCTGACCCCACTTCTTTGGAAATATCTGTTTCATCTAAAAAGAAAACTACCACAGAACAAGTTACGGTGTCCGAGTTAATCGCCCCTGTGGATCCTCCCTCTAAAAATACTATTTCTGCGATCGATGAGAAACTGGATGACCCTGCTGAGCAACCTACACTTTCAAACCCTCCTCAGCTGCAGGAAGCATTAGGTGAAGATGAGACATTTCATGTTTCACACACACTTGAACCTGCAGTCGTTGCAACAGTTGGCAATCCTTCTTCTGGTGCTGATCAGCTTTTATCTGCCCGGCGTTCTGTTTACCAACACGATGATCAGATGAGCCAGTCTTCTGAGGAGGAATGAGAGGTTTATTCAAGGAGGAATAAGAAGATTGGAGGCAAACTTCAACTTTGGAACCTAATGGATGATACTTTGGCACTTTGGGAAATGGCTCGGCACCCAATAATTTGTTATCTGGATTTCACCCTAGAACTAGAGTCAGAGGCAGGACTAAACTGGCTCGTCGCTAGCTACTCTTTTCTACGATTTTGGTACCTTTTTTTTTTTT